>JAINUV010000494.1:0-189397 GCA_020205505.1 Panax japonicus
TATTCAAAATTATTATTATTTTGAAATTATTATTATTATTATTTAAAGATAATAAATTTTACTACTCCACTTTGTTTAAAGGGGATAATACACTTTTTGGTTACTGTATTAGGGTCCAAATACAATTACTTTTATAAAATTAAAATTTTATAAAATTAATTATTATTATTATTATTTAAAAATTATTATTATTATTTTGAAATTATTATTAATACTATTATTATTATTATTAAAAATTGTTTATTATTTTTAAAATTATTATACAATACTATAAATTTTACTCCGACGTTATACATATTATTAAAATTATTATTATTAATAGTATTTTATTATTATTAATAGTATTTTGTTATTTAAAAAAAAAGCCCCCTTTCTTTTCTTGATTCTGATGAATCTGAATAACTCTTTTTTTTTAATCAGAGTTGCCGGAGAATCCAACAACAACTGCCTGCCACCAAGAGCGCAAGTGGTTAATAATAATAAAAATAATAATAATAATTTCAAAATAATAATAATAATAATTTTAATAATTTCAAAATAATAATAATAGTAATAATAATATTATTGACAATAATGACAGAATAATTTCAAAATACATGCAATACGTACATGTACATAATTTTTTTTAGTGCTAATTAAATAAACCAAATAAACTTATTAAATAATACATACATGACCATTTTGTAAATAATAATTTTTAAATAATAATAATTTTTAAGTAATAATAATTTTTAAGTAATGATCATTTTGTAATTTTTGAGTACAGTTATTCGATTGTAACAAAAAAAATTTCGGTAACCACAATGAAAATCGGACCCTAGTACAGTAACCAAAAAGTGTATTATCTTGACTACGGATCCACGTGAGAGTGGACCCTACGTGCCACCTCAGTGCCACTTGGATTCTGTTAGTCTACTAAGCATTTTCGTCTGGTTTTTGGACGGAAATTAAAATTAATGACCATTTTATAATATTTGAAAGTACAGTTATTCGATTGTAATAAAAAAAGTTTCGGTAACCACAATGAAAATCGGACTCTAGTACAGTGACCAAAAAGTGATTTATCCCATGAATAAAACTATGTACTTGAACTTTAAGCAAAGACCTTTATTATCTTATTATAAATTGTTTTGCATTATATTATTGTTTTGTTAGGATTAATGTAACAAAATATTAAAATTAGCTTAAAATAAAAAATCCCGCCAAGGCATCCTGGCCTCCCCGCCAACCCCTATAACGCCTTTTAGAACATAGTATATGAATTATATTATTTCAGACTCGTCCCCTAGAACTGAAGCCTAAGCCTTAGTATAGTCTTAGTTGACTTCAGATACAGGTTTTCTAGGAATTGCGGTGGTCCTAGTGGATAAAGATTCCCAAATAACTATCAATCAAGGATAGAAGGTAGGTGCAAAGGTCTAATCTTCAAAAGTATATTTTCAGAAGCTTTCTTGCCCCAATTGTAATTCTTACTTTTGAGCCTTTGCCTTGTACGTCACAGAACTAAGAAAGTTCTAGTAGAAAATTTGAAGTAAAACTCACTTAGAAGGGTTTAACCCCCATTTATTTTGGAATCAAGTGTACTTAGAGGGATTGAGGGATCAAGTGTTCACAGAAACATTTTTGTTGAATTGTGACCAGTGGCCAGCTCAAAACAGTGTTTCCTTAAAAAATAACAGAATATCCCAAGGACCAAGTCACATCACAAAGAAAAAAAATTAAACCACCGAAATATAATGTTCAAGTAGTTGTGACGAAGTTCCCAATTACTACCCCCATTATTTTACAATTTCATTCATAGTTGTCACGGCACCACGGTAAGTTATGGCGGTAGCCGACTGCCTAGAAGCCTAGGCGACAAGGCGATCGTCATGGCGTCCGTAAAGTGACAAGTCGTTTACAATGTGCAATTTATATATTATTTATTTTATTTAACAATATATTACATTAAAACTCAAAACATAACAATACAATCAAATAAAAATATATTAATCAATATGAATATTGATATTTACCTAAGTACAGTCATATAATATTGATTTTCAAAGTGCATTTTCAAAGTCTCTTTGAAAGCTGCACACATTTAATGCATTAATATCATTAAATTTTCTTATTGACTACTACTTATTCCGTGAGCATCATTCAGTTACACTTAGAAGTTATTAAACACCACCCCAAGTCTAGTGCATGTTCATTATCAATACATATATTGTATGTATGTATAAGCATGAATTAGTATATAAATATATATATATATATAAATAAATTTATACATATATGTATATATATATTTTTCGACCAAACCAGCAGAAAGAAGGATGCAAAAAAAACAGTCAGACAAAAAAGAAAGCACCGAGCCAACTCAACCAAGTGGAGAAACCGACTCATATAATGATAGATCATAGATAGCGGCTATAGCAGTAAAGACCAAAGAGGGGAAGAAAAAAAAAATAAGAAGACAACCAGACATACATGTCGATCGCGTCTCAGTATCTCACTCTCAGTCAAAGCAGTAAGCACTAAGCAGTCTTTCGCTCGCTTAGTCGCAGTCTCTCTCAACACTAAGCTACTCGCTCGATTTCTTCTTCGGCCTCGCACTTCGCTTCGCACACTAGGGCTACTTCTGATAGTTCTCTCGAGTCCTCGACTTCAATCTTCTGACTCTAAGAGACTCGACTAGGGCTTCTTCAGTTTAGTTCTCCTTTATTGCAAGTGCGATGTCGTTTTTTTTACCCACTTCAATTTGGGTCGATACATACCCATATATACCAAGTCGCTCGATCAGCCAGATAGGCGTCCAAGGCGTCGCCACGTTATCCAAGTCGTCGACTTTTTTTCCTAGCGCTCGCCTTTCAGCCATCGACCAAGGCGCACCTTCGCCTTGACTATCTCGTACCGCCATCGCCTAGGCGACGCCTTAACAACTATAGTTTCACCATCACATTACATATAATCAACTTCTCTTTTAGGTCTGTCAGAATAAAACATGAGTTGTATCAATGATGCAGACTTGGAAACCTATAAGAATTCCAACCATATTTGTCATGGCGCCAAGGTGGGGTGCGGCGGTAGTTGACCGCCAGGCGCCAGGACGCCTAGCGCCCACCATAGCGTCCGTATAAGTTATATAACAAGTCGTAAATAATGTACGCTTTATACATTATTTATTTTACTTCAAAAGTATATTGCACAATAAAATTTTATATACCCAAAAATCCAAAACATAATAACTAACACTATGAAAAAGTTTCTACTCTCTATTGCATCTAGTCATAGCTCAAACAAAGTCATCAACTATGAAGTCATTTCCGTCTCCCTCACGAGCATCACTCTCATTCAAAAGAGTAAGGTCATGTGTTGAGTTACTTGGGTAATTAAAAAAGTTCACGAGTTATGTTAGGTTATGATGAGTCATGGTAAAAAATGACTTAATAACTTAATTTGGGTCTGCTACCAATGCGTGAGCCATGGCGGCTAAGACGTTGTCAAAAACCTTCTCCAAATGATTCCAAAATTATCAATAGATACAAAAAATAGACTAAAATAAACCCTCTTTAAACATTACCATGTTTGCTTTAACTTCGACTCAAAAAAAGCTTCATTGATGAAATTAAACCCTCTTTACAAAATAATCATAACAATAAACATTTGTGAAGACAACTGCATCAAATCAATTGCATTTATATTAAATAATACGGTCTAGCAAGCTTAGTTGATTGAAAACATAAAACCAAAAGAATAGAAGGCTATACCGCGCCTGGTCCTTCTGTACATGGACCACCCACTAAAGCTATTATCCTTGCACCCGTGCCAGGCGTACAAGCTCCAAGCAATCCCGATGCAACACTTAGTGCCACTCCCGTACACCGTAAGGCCCTGTTACCAGGTGGAACTGGCCACTGATCCGTGCCCAACTCATCCAACAGCTGAATTTTAAAAAAAACATTTAAAATTAACAAATTCCCAACCAACCGTAAAACCAGAATCAATCTTCTAACAATTTCCCAAAACCCCAACATTAACTAATTCTCAACATTGAAGCTCAATCAATCTTCAAACAAATTCAAAATCCAAACACTGAAAAAGCCATAAACCATACCGAGTTAAGAGTGAATTCGCAGTCTGAAGCAGGCAACAAAAACCTGGTAACCCCAGAATTCGGTAATCCAGCAGGCCCTCCCTTCCCAAAACCCGGCCCTCCAGGCCTCCGACCAAGCCCTAACTGATCCAAAACCTGATCTTTGGACAATTCTTTATCGCCCCGAAAGACATAAACTTTGGACATCTCTGAAAACCCCAATTCATGAACTTGAACCTGGGTACCAAACGAAACAAAACCCACCATAGCATTCTCAGGTAATAGCCCGATCGCCTGCTGTAAGGCTGATTTTGCGTACCCCAATTCCTCCTCGATCATACACGTATCGAGCACGAATACATAAACCGGAGGAGACACCGAATTGGAATCCGGAGGAGAGACAGAGTATTGAATTGTGGTGTACTGAGGGTATAGCTCGCCAGGGACATTGGTTTCGGAGATGCCCGAGTAGTGGTGGGGAAAATGGTTGCGCTGAAAACAGAAGGGACAGATCCAGATGAGGGCAGCGAAGTCGACGCGGGCAAAAGGGTTGAGGACGGCGGAGCAGGTCTTGCAGCGTAGAGGCGCGTAGGGGAGCGTGGCGATATCTGGGTGTGGGCGGATCGGGGAAATTGAGGCGGCAATTGGGATCACGCACTTGCTAGCCTCCACTTTGGTACGCGGCCAGGCGTTCCAAGTCATGCGAATTCCGTCAATGCCTTCGGGATCCGTCTGTGCCATCTCCGTCGCCATATTTTTTTTTTTTTTTTGAAATTGGATTTGCAGATGGAGGGAGAGGCAACCCCTTGAGAGAGAGAACGAGAGAGGGGTCACCAAAATAATGGTGAGTGGAATAGAGTCAAAGAGGGAGAGACGATGAAGAAAGAGGGACAGAAAAGTGCACGTAATTTATATACTAGGATTTATGAGAGATATTTGTGATGTAACTTATTTCTGGATCTAATGGTTAGTATCGTTCTGACAGGATTATTTTTTTTTTCAAACAATGCTACTATTATATAAAAAAAATACTCACTTATACTAGTGTATAATTTGTATACTGTGGTCCGCCTGATATATGAAACCCGCAAAATATATATATATATATGAATATTATGTGATTATTTTTTTATTTTATGATAACATTATTATTATTTTGTATGTTATTGTTGGTGTGTTGAAACTTAAAACAAATGGATTTTTAAATATAAAAAAATTAATACTATAATAAATTTTTAGTGGTATCTTATGTTAGGTTTGGGTTCAAATAAATAGGATAATGCCTGTTCGAGAGTGACTTATTTTTAATATAACTTATAAGTTAAAATATAAATTGACTTATAAGTTGTTTTAAGTTGTGATTTATAAGTAAAAGTATTTGGCTGATAATGACTTATAAGTCAGAAATTAAGTTAAAACAAATTATGAATGTGTTAGACTGATAATGACTTATAAGTTAAATAAAATGTAAAGATTACAAAAAATAAGATACATTACTTTAATATCATATCGAATGTTATTATTGGTAAACAACTTAATACTGGTAAACAACTTATTATTTAAATAGCTTATTATTGTTAAACAATTTATTATTTAAACAACTTATTGGTAAACAACTTATTTAAACAGCTTATTGGTAAACAACTTATTATTGGTAAACGATTTATTATTGCTAAACAACTTATTATTTAAATAGCTTATTGGTAATCAACTTATTTAAAAAGCTTATTGCTAAACAACTTATTTATTATTTAAACAACTTATTAGTAAACAACGTGTTATTTAAACAGCTTATTGGTAAACAACTTATACATGAGAAGATCATCACAAAAAGTTATACTTTCAACTTTAAAAGTAATCGAGACACCTGATTATCAGCCCTCGGATCATAGAGTTGGTGCCCCAGTTCATGAGTCTAATTACATATTCGTTCCATTCATCAACGAAAGCAACAGTCATTTTTGTCTATTTATTTGGAGTGTGAACAAGTGGAAAGTAATGCTATTTGATCCACTTAGTGATGACAAACCCTTAATGTCATTGTCACAATTATATCAAAACTACTTTGTTGTTGTGGTGAGTTCATTAATGTATTACTTATTTTTCATGTCAGCACACAAACATATGAGGTTTTTGGAATTAAATGATTGTATTGTGGTTTATAGGTGGAGTTAATTCTTTTGTTGCTTCGTATGGCAAATCCTAAAGTAAATTGGCCAAGATCGAAGTCGAAGGTTGAAGTCTGTGTAAATAGGCCGAGACAATGGAATTCAGACGATAGTGGCGTTTATGTTGCAAAGTACGTAGATTTCTTTTTACACCGGATAAACATCATGAAGGGACCGAGGTGAACTCCAAACGAGGCTTACAACTTTAGATTTATAATAGCACATGAGCTTAGGATGTGCAAAGCGAGAGACATTCGTGAAAAATATCTTTGTATCGACCAAACTTTAGATTCGGATTCAAATAAAGAGTAATGAATGTATATTTGTCGAACTGTCGTAATACGTTGTTTTATAAACTCGGGTGAATAGTTTCAAAACGATTCCATTATTATATTATCAGATTCCTATAAATACTATAATATGTTATTTCTTGTTCGGAATCCATTATGTTTGCTTGTTTGGAATAATTATTATACTATCATTATATTCTTGTTTGGAATCTATTATTGTACTCTCATTATATTCCTGTTTGGAATCCATAATGTTTGCATACTATCATTATATTCTTGTTTGGAATCCATTATTGTACTCTCATTATATTAAAGTTTTGGTCAGGACTTTGAATGGCCTTGTGTTGAACTGCTGCGTGGAAACAATGCCAACCCTCAAATATATCATAATCTACGCACAAAACTTGTATTGCTAGTTGATGTACAGCTCCAGTTGATAAATAAAATAGCAAAAGAGGTTACACTTTGCTTGGGAACCTCTCAAATTAATCACCAAAACCTGGTCTCTGAATGCCAAAAGGTTTGATTCCTCTGGACTTTGCAACTGGGCAGTTTATATACAAACAAGTTGCCTTTCATATATCTAGAGTTCAGTTAGGTCAAACTTTTAGTTATCAGCTTGCAAGAGGTTGGTTAGTTCTTGGGTTAATTCTTTTGGTGAATCAGATAGTACAGCTGCAGTTCATGCACAGAATAATAAGCATGATCAGCTTTCTGGTTTCGACAGAAAAATGTTTTCAGATAAGAGACGCGATGTCTTGCTAAAAAAGAATGACTACAAATCACTTGGTCATAACAAGATGATGAGATCAGTTTCCAAAAGCCATGATTTGCAGAATTCTAAATTGTACACTCATTATATTCTTACATATAAAAATTTGAAATTGGTTGTTTTTCTTTTGTTGCAGATCTATGTTAGGTGATGAGTTGCAGCAAAGACACCTGGATCATACCTGTTTAAGATTTTCTTGCTCAAATGTCAGGTCAGTCATTGTGGTACTTATACTGTTTGGGCTCTAGGTGAGCATATGCTTGAATTTTAAAATAACTTGTGGTTTGGGGCTTCACGAGATCATTGTTTCTTTGAATAACATATTGAAAAAATATATGTTTAAAATATTAAATAGTTGTAATGGCATCATTGCATATCTTCAAATTGAGTCTTTTGCTGCTACTTGGAATCATAAATTTTGCATCCTAACACACCATATGTACTTATGTATTGACTACCCCAAAATTTTATCTGTTAGTATGATTTTGCTTTGGTCCAGAGTTGGCAAAATGCATTAATAGAGAAACAGAGGAGAGAACAACGAATACTTCACATTTACCCAATAAATCTGTCTTTCAAATAGTCAGTTAAATATTTAAGAAAACCAAAAATTTATAGTCATACAAGCAAATATAAAGATAACTTCAAACACTCGGCTTGTCTTGGCCCAAAACTTTGTAGTGGTTCCGTTTATCATGATTGGTCATCATATTACATATTGCACACTTTCTCAATTGTTTACGACTCCCAGTCTCTTCGATCTCACTCTTTATTCTTGTATTTTTTTTTGCGCCCCTTTGTTTGGGAACAAAAAGGATCAAATAACAGCTCATCTTGAATGGACTCATCATCATCTACTCGAATTCCTGGCACGCCATTTACATTAATTTCATCAGGGTCAAACTTCTCAACGATGGGTTGATTGTCAATGCACAACTGTACCATGTGCTTAAAATCATTAATTGAGCATGATCCCGTAGAAGCTAATCGTAGGAGCAGTGTCGCCAAATAATTGTACCGCATTGTCTGTGATTCCTCGTAGTTGGACATTTCATTCAAAATCTTTGGTAGTTCAGCGTTCACTTTGTTACCATCTCTACACTAGCGGCTTAAAATATATTTATTTGGTATATGTGTAGTACTTTTTGCAATCATATGCCTTATAATGTGTCTACAAAGCATACCAGAATGTTCAAATTTTTGACAATTACATTTTATATCTCCATTTTGAACATTACTGACAACAATAAAGTACCTATTGGATTCTTCGATGGCGTTTGTCTTGTACACTGCGTACGACTTCGTATCCGATGTTGTTAAATGTTGAAGTTTCTTCATTATGTACTTGTGAGATTTTACAATCTCAATCTGAAAGTGTCTAAACATGTCCTTTGTATAAACAGCCGCTCCATGCGTTTCCAACGGTGATTCAAGAGTCATAGTTCTAGTCCGATGACAGGTTGCGTAGTCAGCTTGTCTCTCTCTCATTACCTGCTTCTCAATGACTTTTTCTGAGTTTACGATGAATTCCTTTATACTCGTTGTCACATTGACATACTCATCGAATAAACTGTTTATTCCCTCACTCCTGGATGTAGTTGTCATTCCCGCTGCAAAAAAATTCTTTGTGTACACCATTATCCATTTGTGCTTAACCTCATAGAGTGATTGTAGCCAATCATGGTCATACAATTCGTAATTTGTCATCAGCTTTTCCCATCGCTCCTCAAATTCCACAGCAGTCAATGATTTATACACACACCAGTTAAAATCATGTTTAAATGTTGGGTACGCGTCATATAATGTATGCAATTTCTCTGGAAATTTGTTACTAATATGCCATGTGCAAAGTGCATGGTGTGTTTCAGGAAGAACCCTAGCAATGGCATTGGTCATGGCTTTGTTCTGATCAGTTATAATGGTAACTGGTGCCTTATTGTTCATTGCATTAAGCCACGTCTCAAAGAGCCATACAAAAGTATCCTCTGTTTCATCCTGTATCAGTGCAAAACCAAACAAGACGGAATGGTAATGGTGATTTACCCCCGTGAACGGAACAAAAGGCATGGAATACTTGTTCGTCCGATAAGTTGTATCAAATGTCACAACATCCCCAAAATTTTTGTAAGCTATCATTGATCGGTAATTTATCCACAAAATGCATGCGATACGATGATCTTCATCTCGTTTGATATCGTAAAAAAATAGAGTATTTTCCGCTGAAAGTTTTTTGAGATACTGCAGTGCTGCTTGGGCATCGTTAGAATCAATCGTGTCACGTCTTAAATCTCGCACAACATTCCGAATATCCTTATCACTGAAACCAACATTTTCCCTCCCTCCTCTTATTTAACTAAAAACATTCATCATTTTACTTGGCCTAACTCCAACGCTGTTTAAAGTTCGAGCAACATGAGTTATATTTTTTCGTGTTCGAATGAAAATTTTCTTGCTCGGAGTAACCAAATCATGATTGTGAGTCAACTCAATTTTTGAAACTTTCCATGTATCTTCTTTTTGTAGATGAACAACAGACATTCTAGCTTTGCACATCGTGCGACCTATTGAATCCCTTTTTCTTTTGACCTTACTACCCTCAGCTTCATCAACGTCCTGTTTCTTTCTTTCTATCGGTTTTCTTGCTTTGGTACATGTAAAAAGTGTGTTGGACAAATTATTGGAGCGGGCATGTTTATGACTTGCTCCAATTTTTATTTCAAATCCTCTACTTTGTGCATAGTTTCTATAAAATTCTTCTGCCTCTTGGATAGTAGAAAAAATCTGACCCCCGTATGGACTTTTTGAATCGTTAATATGCGATTGGTTCATGTTATGAGCAACAATATTATCCATGTCAATATTATCACGAGAAGAATTTGAAGAACTAGAATTAAACATATCTTCCGCCATAATTCTAAACTTACCACGACGATTTGAGGTGCGAAGACTTGCTTGATTAATTGTGTGGTTTTCTTCCTTGATGTCAATTGAAGGCGGTTATAATATTTTGGTTACCTTGGTAGGGCAAAAAATATATTAACTATTATACCCCATATATCTCCTAATATAGTAGGTTTGTATAATATAATTTTGTTATGTACTTGGATAAATTTTATTATGTTTATTTGGAATAACAGTAATTAGAATTAGAATAGGAACTATAATTATGTAGAGGAGTTAATTTGATTTGAAATTTTAGATTTGGTATTAAGATGTATTTGATATGGAATTATGTGTAGGATATATTTTTGTTGTTGAGTTGGAATAGGATGTGTTGTATTTGATTTGGAATAATTTGGAATTTTATTTATTTGATTTGTAAGAATTTGGATTTAATGTATTTGATTAGATCTCCTTTGGAATTTGATATATCTTGTTTTGACTTGGATTTGGAAAGATTTGGAAATTATGTCAGAATTGGGTATGTGATGTTGCTTATTTGTTGATGTACAGGAACAATTGGTAAATTGTTTTAATTTGGAATGTTATCTTGTTTTGATTCTGGGTGTTGTAATCAATTCAAATTGTGGTGTAATTGAATTGCTGCTAATTACTAGCTGTGTTGTAATGAATTGTATGCCGGAGGCTGTAACTGGGTTTGCAACTCATGAATTGTATTACTGTTGCAGTGTATAGACTTACTAGTGAATTGTATTACTGTTTGAGGAATACAGGCAGAGATTGTATCAGTGAATTGTATTATTACTGTTTGAGGAATACAGGCAGAGATTGTATCAGTGAATTGTATTATTGTTTGAGGAATAGGCAGAGTTCTTGTTGCTATGGAATTCGTGAATTGTTAAACTTACCATCCGCTAGTAAGTCTAGCGGACCATGCACATAATAAGGTATGCCACTTTTATATATGCTACGGATCAAAACTACCTTGAATATCATAGGATTTACTATATTTACTTTTGAAATGAGCTCCTTTTCCTGGACATTCTAATAGGAAACTAATATACTCTTAATTTGAGATAATGGATGATTTCCAGACAAGACAAGGGAATCAGGTTGAACTTACGCTTTAAAACAAGATCCCAGAAAAACAAATTCAATCTCAAAGAAACCATCAGTTTTGTGCCCACAAAAGTATACATTAAGAATAAAAATAAAAAAGAATAAGAAAAAAAAAAGGGAAGAAGGAGGTTTCCAGTTCCATGCTCTTATCAAGGTGGTTCTGCATTGCAATACTTGATGGGCGCAAAAATTATAAGACAGCAACTAACAATGTTGTTCGCCGAGCAGATTTCAAAAAGGTAATAGGTGACCCTCCTTTGAAAAAGAATAAGGCTGCGGCATCTTGTCACATAGAGAAACAGAAAATGCTCAATTTTACATGCTACAACAATGTTTGCCAGCTTATATCCCTAGTTCCAACGTCCAGCTCTAGGAGTTCCACTTTCCCTGGATATAAACCCAGTTGTCGAGGAACTTGTTCCCGATACTTGGCCACAAACTTGTCCAAAAAAAGCTCCCCAGACAGTTTGAGATAGCCACACATATGTATATCTTTCTTTAATAAGCCCTCCAACCGCAGAAATCTGACAAGCAAACACCTCGGAATGATCCTCTTTTGCAAACTGTAGGTAAGAATTATAGGACTACTTGCTATATCTCTAAACTTAACACCTATCTTATTCACAAGAAAATCCATTCCATTCACAATTTTCCTCTCAGATAAATGCAAACACCCAGGGTTCCTTCTGAAGGCCAAATCAACGTCATCATCAGACCATCCCAACCTCTTGTAGACTTCAATTTTGTGCTGCCATGTTGATTTACTCATATTAATAACTGCAGTTAGTGTCGTGACAAATGTCGGTTTGGTAGGGTTGAATCCCATATCAATGACCTCCTTCACTTTTGCACCAAAATTATCCGCTGGGGTATAAACTTGCCAATGAGACAATCTTGGATTGAGGCATGCCATGCCCTCTCAAAAATTCTATATTGGGAATAATATTTCTTTGCACATAACTTCCTGGAACCCGCCAATAATGACTCAAAACAGCAGCAACTTTAGTGTTATTACCAACTATTATACCCTTGAGAAAATCATAATGTGCGATAACACAGTTTTCCAAGCTCTGCTTTAATAACTGCGGCTTTGAACATATAAATTTTAGAAATTCAGAGCCTGATAAACCTACACTAGAACGAAAGAACTCGAGTTTGGGCATAAGGGTCTTCCTAGAATCAGCTACCAACAATTTGGGTACTTTACTAATGATTTTGGAGATTTGGGCATTTTCAAATCCATATTCCCTAAGGAGGAATATAACTGAGTCTGGTCTTTTTGAAGATTCAAAATTTACAAACTTAGATGTAGATATAGCAGTTTCTGGGGATAACCCACAGGATTTTACGAGGTAAGACACTGTAAATGAGTGTTGTTTTATATCTTTTTCTTGTGGTGAAGATTTTGATTTTCTTTCAGATGAGAAATATTTGGTGGGCAATACTAATAATATTCGAGTCTTTTGAACAAAACCCGGATCGAAATTAGCTGAAATTGTTGAATTCAAGGCAAACCCATTACGGATTAACAATCTGTGCTTGCAACAAAAAGCATACATGACAGATGGAGTATTAAAGTAGGAAGATAACTCACCAATTTTGGAGAGGCAGTGTTCTGTTGCTTCGCCCGTAAAACCCTCGTCTCGTTATCCCCAATATCTCTCCTCTCTTATATGGAGGGGGAAAAACCCCAGAAGTTAACTAATGAAATATACGTGAATGATTGAGCAAAATGAGCATTTTCCTGGACCATAGCCAGTAAAGATGGCCCGTTCGAAACCCGATCCGATTACTTTAATTTCAAACTTAAAAAAATACAGAAAATATAAAATGGCAAGAATATTACAACCAATCATAATCATATTGTTTCATCATCTTGCCCGCATTACTTGTATTATGATAAATGTGGATGCGAGTGCAAATTTATAGTTTATAACTCTTCCGGTCTCAAAAAAGTTATTTCTATGACTTATTGAGAATATAGTTTTGTTCTATATTTACTCCTAACAATCTCTCTTTCCTTTCTGCCAAAAAAAAAATCTTATTTACAAAACTTTCGAATATTAAAGATTTTAATATTGTTATGAATAGTTATAAATATGGATGTCTATTCATTTTCTATTCCCTTTTCTATTCCATCTTCTATTCCCTCTTTATTAGTACATGAATGATGAATTTTTTATTCGTCTCCTAATTAAGTTTGTATTTTCTTCTCATCTTCTATCTTTCATTCATGTATTTGTAAAGCCTATAAATAGAGGTTTACCATCCATGTATTGAGCATGACTGGAAGAATACAAAAAAATCTCTCTTTTTATTCTCTAATAATATTATTTCTAATTATATAATACGTTATCAGCACGATACTCTAAAATAGTGTTATATCTTTGCATGTCACATATGGTTACTTGAGAGGATCCATCTAGGATTATGGTTTCTATTTCATTTCTAGTGTTTTAATTTTTAACTGTCACTTCCAGAGAAACAATCTCATTTCAGCTTTAGTGGTCATTATGTGTCAGTATGTGCACCTGTTCAATTTTTTGAAAAAAGTAGAAGAATATTTTCTTCTAATAATTTTCAACATACTTGTGATAGTTTATAATGTCAAACCTTGAAAAACTCGAATTTGTGGCTCTTGACATTACGAGAAATAATTAATTATCATGGGTATTAGATGTTGAAATTCATCTAGATACAAACAGTCTTGGTGAAACCATCAAAGAAGGGAAAAAAACATATAGTCAAGATAAGGCCAAAGCGATGATATGACCACAAGAAAACTGTAATACTCCCTAAAGTTCGTTATCATTGGATGCACCTAAGATTACAAGATTTTAAATCTGTAAGTGAATATAACTTAATTAGCTATGTTTAGAATCAGTTCTCAATTACAGTTATGTGGAGAAAAAATCACTAATGTGGATATGTTAGAAAAAACATTCTCTACATTTCACGCATCTAATATGCTCCTATAATAGCAATATCGTGAAAATGGTTTTAAGAAATATTCTGAACTGATGTCATGACTCCTTGTGGTTGAACAAAATAATGAGCTAGTGATGAAAAACCATGAGGCCCGTACAACTGGCTCTGCTCCATTTCTTGTAGTAAATGTCGTATCATATAATGAAAAAGACAGAGGTCACACCAGTAGTCGTGGACGTGGTCAAAATAATCATCGAGGAGGTCATTTTTCAAACACATATACCCACCAAAAGTGGGAACATAAGGATGGAAAACGCGACAAAAGTGATAAAGATAAAAAGATCATGGAGAATTTGTGTTATCGTTGTGGAGGTAAAGGCCATTGATCACGTACTTGCCGTACACCAAAACATCTTGTTGAACTCTATCAACAATCACTAAAAGATAAAGGGAAAAGATATATAGAGACTAATTTTGCTTGCGAGGATGGAAAATATGAGGCAACACTTGATTTTGGAAATGATGATTTTAATTATGGTTGTGTTGATACCGCCCATCTAGATGTTACTGATTTTTACTCAAACCCTAAGGAAAATATTGACCACTTGTTTGGCGATGAAAATGTCCAAATATAAAATTTTTTGATGTTACTTTGATATTATTGGACTTTAAGCATTAATAAGATTCTAATTATTATGTATTTGTCATGTTTAGCTGTTTTTTTATGATTGGTTATTTATGGTATATTTTATTAATCTGGTTATATATTTTATTTTCATTGAAGAACATAGATACTCTCCTAATTCGATTCGCGATGAGTGATTGAGATATATGTCTCGCATACAACACCATTACACATAATATATTACAGAATAAGAAATATTTTTCTTCATTCATAATGCAAAAAGCCAATTTTAGCTATATCGGGTAGTGCAAAATTGATAGAAGGCTCTAGAAGAGCTAACATATTCTTACCTGTAGGAACACATTTAAAATTAATGAAGCATTATACTCTCATAGGTCTCAAAGAAATTTATTGAGTTTTAAGGATATTCGTCGAAATGGGTATCATATTGAGACAACATGTGAAGGAAACATTGAGTACCTTCACATTACGAGTATAATCTCGAGTAATAAAAGTGTATTAGAAAAATTACCAACCTTTTCCTCTGGCTTGTACTACACGAGAATTAGAACAATTGAAACAAATGTGGTCATTAACCAAAAGTATACGAATCTCAATAACTTTGTTCTTTGGCATGACTGGTTAGGCCATCCTGGATCGATAATGATGCGAAGAACAATTGAAAAATTATGTGGACATCCATTAGAGAGCCAACAAATTCTTCAATCGAATAATTTTTCATGTGATGCTTGTTCTCAAGGCAAGTTAATTATTCGACCATTACCAGCTAAAATAGGGGTCGAGTCCCTTATTTTTCTGAAACGAATATAAGGTGATATATGTTGACCAATTCATTCACCATGTGGACCTTTTAGATAAATATCAAATATAACTATTATATTTAAAATAATATAATAATTTAAAATATTAAAATTTGGGGTTGGGTAAAACTGGGTCGGGTCGGGTTAAAATGTGGTCAAAAATGTGTCGCGTTTGGGTAAAATCGGGTAAAAGGAACAGAATCGACACAAAATGCCACTTTAAGAACATAATTGACAAAAAATATACTTTAAGGACGATTTTGAAAGTGAGTGGCAATTTAGAGTGCGTAAAGTGCCATTCAGCCTTGTTTGAAGAAGCAGAGACTATATACAACTCCCTCCGTTCCTAAAAGATTGTCGTTTTAGAAAAAAAAATTTGTTTTAAAAAGTTTGTCGTTTACAACTTTCGAGAAGAATAAATTATTTACTTTCTTATATTACCCCTACATTCTCTCGTTGTCCCAATAAATTTCCTCTCTTGTACTCCCTCCGTCCCATGATAAAAGTCCTTATTACTATTTTGGGTAGTCCCATGTTAAATGTCCATTTTCCTTTAATAACCAAACTTTTACACATATTTTTCTATTATACCCGTAACATTAAATATCTCATACTTTTCTTATTCTAATTTTCTTTCCATATTTAATTACATTATTATGGACAATTTTGTCATTTTATTCATCTTCTTAATATGCATGAAAAGTCTACCAGGACTTTTATCCTGGGACGAAGGGAGTATATATTAATAATTTTTAATTTACCATAAAAGGGTAATGATGAAATTTCAAACAAATTTTACTTGGTAAATGACATTTTCTTAATCCATGTGTCAAAACCTTAAACGATAATCTTTTAAGAACGGATGGAGTATGTTGGAGGCAGAATATGCTCCCCATCATCATGATACAATTGAAGTCTATAGTAATCTAGTTACTGATACTTATGATGCATGTGCATGGGAAGGATAAATCTTGGGACAAGGTACGAGCAGGAGCTTAAATACACTATGCCACAAACAACTGTGAATCAAAAGCTACGAGCAGGAGCTTTTGGATTGCGTAGATATAAATGAAAATACAACTTTTTTCACTCTCGAGTCCATTTTGCTAATTACTAGTAATTAACTCCATAGTTTTATTGTAAGAGATGTTATACCAGATGTTATTTAATTGCCTATATATGCTAACTGTGATATATATGGGTCTAAAATTTTTGAATTGATGGACTTGATAGAGCTGTGAAAAAGATGAAGAAGGGAGAATTACAATTCATCCAGAGTATATATTTGGCTCGTCTGAACCCACTACTCAAGAATTGGCTGTGCTTCCGGCCAATTCAACTGTAATGTACTCCATATATGAGGTTGAAATGGTCTCCTTTGAAGCAGCTGGGAAGAACAGTGATCAATCTCCCACAACTTTTCCTCCCTACCGTTTTTAGTCTTGAATTATGTCTAATCTTGTTACTTCAGACTCAACATGCAGGTTTTCTTTAAATTTTGAACAATAACAAGTAATGTACTCAGCTGAATTTCTAAATTTTTAATAGTATTCCAATAATTATTACCAAACCATATGATTTTATACTTCAGAGTTAGAGTATGTAAATATATAATTAACAATTTTGATTCATATTTTTGCTTATAATCAATTTTTTTTAAAAAAATAAGTAATTTGTGTTTGGTAAATAAAAAAAAAGTATTTAAACTACTAAAAAGTGAAAAGAGTCTGGTATACAAAATTTTTTTTGCTAATTACTTATTTCAAGTTTAAATTAATTAATGATATATTCGTAATATATTTGATCAAACCTGATTATTAAATTTGACAAATAATCAAAAATTCCAAATTATAACTTCTAATTATTTTCATAAAAATTTATTATAACGGGGTGAGGATAACTAAGGCTGTAAAATGAGCAAACAGTTCGGACTTGATTCATATTCACTCGATTAAAAATTCGATTCGAGCTCAACTCGAATCGAATCTGTCTGCATGTTAATACTGTGTTAGTGATAAAGTAAATTTACCATTCATCCATAATAACTACTCCCATTTATGTTTGTACTTGTATAATTGCAATGAGTTATTTAAATAATTTTTTTTTGGATAAGATGCCCAAGTAAAATAAAGACAAGATGCACAAAAAAGCGTGTTTTTGTACGGATTCACGTGCTAATTTATATAAAGTCATGAACAAAACAATAAAAAGATTTACTTTTTGAAAATTATGTATTTTAGTGTAGCACATCGTATAATTTTGTTTAGGATTCTTGGTTAGTCGGAATCTAAATCCATCATACAATTATAAACTATTTTTCACTGTCAAGTTATTATAATCTAAATTAACATATTAACATAAAATTATTATAATTTTAATAAAATTAGCTTAACAAATGCCATTATAGCAATTTAACCATTAAATTGCAATAAATTCGATTAACATAAAATGAATTTCATAAGATGTTACTCGAAATTTCAATCTAGAATCACCTTAATAGAAGCGAAAAGTTTATTTTGGAGTAAGTTGATCAATTGATCAATAGAATACTGACACACAAACGATATTATATATGTGTCAATATTCTATTGGTCAATTAACTCATTTATTAAAAAAATAATTTCATGCATACCGAATCCCACCCTAATTTAGAATTTAGTAAGTACATGAACCTAGTCCAATTTTGAAAGACACGCTTTACCTCTGCCAAGTGCCATCCATCTCACGGGCCCTTCCACTAACACGTGTCCCCCTCGTAATTAGAAGTGCTGTCGAAGGAAAATTAATTCCATTACTTTCACACAAGTAATTTACCACACTACCCCTAAATTATACACGTTTCAATTTATAAACGGCAACTGTATCTTTTAATATTTGCACCCGCGGAGCACTGAATATTTATCAGGTTCTAAACGCGGTGCTGGAGAGAGGAGGGAGACAATACAGAATTTTCTGTCTCCTACTTTTTTCCCTCTCTTCTGCATTCCGATTTCCGAAGGGACTCGATCGTACGGAAGCTGATAAACATTTAGAGAGAGAATTATCAGTTTTTTTTATATGTTAGTATATGACAAAATTCTCTTATGATCCCCGTGTTCCGTGAATTTTTTCTGATTTTAGTAAATAATTTTCTTCACTTTTCGGCGATTTTCCCCCTAGATTTTCTCGGCAACGAAGCATGTTATCGTTACAGAACGATCTCCGGCAACTGCATCTGCAGCAGGTGCCTAGGGTTTTGTACAATGGTGATCACCGGGACGATCCGTTTCTGCTGCATTCAGAGTCTGCTTCGACTATCAAGCTTGCTCACGGATTGGACGCACTTGAAGGTTGAATCTTGTTTCTCACTGTTTGTTGCTATCTAGGTTAATTCGATTTGTGTTGATGATTTGTGGAGGCAGTCTTACGTTTTTAGTTGTTGGAAGCTGGAAATATTAGGGTTTTGGAGTTTGATTAGTTGAATTTTTTGTTATTTAGGCTTACATTGTCAAAGTTTAGGGCTTATTTTTACGTCTGCGAGCTACGATTGTGAATATTGACGTAACAATGGGAAATAGAGTTAAAAATGAGATCTTTGAATTATTTGAGATAAATGCCCTCTGGCAATTTATTGTACTTTGTATTTATATGTTTTTCATTTCTTGGCTTCCAATTGGAGATATATATATTTGAATTGACTGAACAGTTTGTCTTGATAATTGGACTATTTCTTGTCATTACAACTTGGTCTGGTAGTATTCTTTTTCATTATTTAAATTTTAGTGGCGGGGGGAGGTGGGGTGTGAGTGAGTGGAAGGATTAATTTGGAATGTACATGGTCAACTGAATCTGATAGCAAAAGACTTGTATTGGATGTTTTAGTTTGTAACTTGTATTTGCTTCATTAAATATATGAAGACTCGTCTCCTGCATTAGGCTGTGTTCTAAATGACAACTTCTTGTCAAAATATAGCTGAAGATCAAGCAAATATATATATATATATATATTAATATTTTTAAAAAAGGGTTAGCCTCCCAATTAATAGAAATGAAAGTTATATAGAGATCTGATCAGTTCAGTAGTAGAGCTAGCTCATAGACTTTTGAAAAATTCGACGAAATGTTCAAATAGAAGAAAACAGGGAGAGTGATTGATAGAGTCAGGGATGGAGTATCAAAAGATTAGAAGGTGATGGTAAGGAAACATTGTATTTTCATCTCTGAGAAGGGTCCCTTGAGAGAGGTAACATGCAAGTGAAAGAGATAGTTTCTATAGTACGATTATGAACCTTAAACCAAGTGCTGGAACTCCAGTCAAGAGATTATCCTATAGAGCATTGTCAGAGACTTTTTTCTCGTTGGATTTAATTATCTTCCTCTTGTAAACTCACTTTCTACTTAAGCTGAACAGGCCTTATTTCAAACTCGTGGAATTCTGCAGTAGCATTTAGTCTTCTTATCACTCTTTTTAGAGTGTGTTGTAGTCAACTCTGCATATGTAAACAAATGTAGAAAGGCAGATAGTTAAGTCAAATGAGAAAGGCAAATAATTAAGCTGACTAAGTACTCCCTCTGCCTCAGTTTGAGTGAACCCCTTTTTAGTTTTTCGTACATAGATTTTAAAGCATGCCAAAAACTCATTTATGTCTAATTGTTTTTAGATCCTTTTGGTATAAATGGAAAGATTATAAAAAAATATGTTAGATTATAAATATTCTGAGTCTATAATGTATATATGTGTTTTCAGGATATGTTGAAATCTGTGCCAAAATACACGAAAGAAAGGGATTCGTTTAAATTGTGATGGGGGGATTATGAAATAAGTCCATGTGAATGACCTTAATGAGTTTAGCTGTCTAAGAAACTGCTTCGATAGCCGTCATCACTAAGGGTCATTATCTTTTATTGCTTTCTGCTTAAATTGTATTCTAGATATTTTTAAGTGTCATTATCTTTTATAGTTTGCTGCTTAAAGTGCCATCTCTTCCTTTGTTGCAGTCGATGAAGAGACGATCTTGGCCCTCGCTCATCAGGACTATAAGGCTGGAAATTATAAGCAGGCATTAGAAAATAGCAAGGCTGTTTATGAGAGAAATCCCCAGCGTACCGATAATCTTCTTCTATTGGGTGCAGTTCATTATCAGGTTAATTTCTCAGTGATTTCTCCTTTTTCTCCAGTGTTGTGTTGTTTTATTGTTGTCTACTAGATCTATGTTATCTGTCCCAATCATATCTGCATTTTTTTTTCAGTTGCATGAATTTGATATGTGCATCGGAAAGAATGAAGAAGCTCTTAGAATTGATCCACATTTTGCTGAGTGCTATGGGAACATGGCTAATGCTTGGAAGGTGACTTAGAATATTTGTCAATTTGTAATCTTTTGGGTACTGTTTTACAGGATTTGACACAATAATCTTTTGTCTTCACAGGAAAAAGGCAATATAGATGTTGCAATCCGCTATTATTTGATTGCCATTGAGGTTTGTATATAGCTAAAGATCTGAATTTATTACTAGTAGTCCACATCTTTTCTTGTAATCTTCTAGGAAGCATGAATGGGTGGTATTCCCCCCTCCACCCTCTTCCTTCTCAACCTCCAACTCCCACACAAGCTGGAAGGAAAGCAAAAAAAGAATTTTTTTGGTGCTTGTGTCAGCATTAGTTATTGAAGGTAATCTTTTTGAAGAGTCTTGGATCTAATGCAATAGATGTATAGATAGTGGTGAAATTGTAGGAGTGTTAGGTTTTTATAATATAAAACACAATGAAAGTGACGATTAAATTTTCCACAAGTCTTGAATCTGGCATTAATGTTAGTGTTTTGGTGGTATTTCTCGAAGGTCCTCTTCATGTGCAGTGCTTTAATGGGTGCTGTCCATGCCAACAACTTGGTTGAGATCAATTCATGATTTAAAAATAAGTGCAAATGAAGAATGGTGAAGCTGTAATTCATTTCAATTTGATGTGTAAAAATTTCACTAGTAGATTAGGAGTTTTCAGGGTCATATCGTGGATTTTGAAAAATAATTGGAAATTTTCTGATTATTCCCCCATGCTTGGGTGAAAGAGGTTGAGATAGCACCTTGACCAATGCAAACTTTATGGAGGGGATGGGGATTCTTGCTCTGTCGTTTTTTTACAGAGGCAACCATTGTGATCACCTATTTCTTTTTTCTTAATTATATTCTTTTTCTCTGGTTTTGTTTTTCCTCTTGTTAAACTAAGTCTGTTTATCGCAGCTTCGTCCCAATTTTTCTGATGCTTGGTCGAACTTAGCAAGCGCTTACATGCGGAAAGGAAGGTTAAGTGAGGCAGCCCAGTGTTGTCGCCAGGCTCTTGCCTTGAATCCTCAATTGGTAAACCCTTTGTTTTCAGTTTTTCTAAGTGATTATAACTGGGTTATGTGGGATATCTCTTGAACATTTGAACTATTGTAGGTTGATGCTCATAGTAACTTGGGGAATCTGATGAAAGCTCAAGGTCTTGTGCAAGAGGTAAGTCAACTAATGAATTGTAGATTTATTTAATTATTCCTCATTTGTCCCTGAAGTTCTGTATGTGCAAGCATAAATCTGGGTAATTAAGTTGTTGGATAATTTGGGTCACTCAGCTTTTTTTGTCTTCCATTGTGGAGCACCTACTGATGAGTTGACCTTTAGTTCATGTATGATATGTTTTTAGTAAAAACTTTTGCAAATATGTTTCTTATTAAAAGATATTGGGGCCAATTATGCATATGTAAATCTTATTTCCCTGAGAAATCAGTGATTCATTTTTAAGTCTTGAGAAAGGATCTTTTGATGCGCTGGGTTCTTTCTATGATCTTTTTCCACGTCTACTGCCAGTAATATGAACTAGCATAACTTGCAGTTTCTTTTGTGTTTACAATTGTTACTTTTGTGATACTAGAGTTGCTTGTCATATTAACTAGACAGAATTAAATTTCTCCTATAAATAAATTGTCGATATGCTTTGTTTTCCTTTGTCTAGGCGTACAACTGCTATATCGAGGCTCTTCGAATACAACCAAATTTTGCAATTGCATGGTCAAATCTTGCTGGCCTCTTTATGGAGTCAGGTGATCTTAACAGGGCTCTTCAATATTATAAGGTACACAATATTGTTTTTCTCCCCTGACAATTATGATGAAATAGGATGTTGAAAATAAATGCACAACTAAATTCGTTGCTAATCATACCTACATTAAAACTATAGGATAGGTTTGGTATACATTATGCATTTTATTATATTATTGTATAGGATTAAATTTCACTCCTTCCGTTTCAAATTGAGTGTCATACTAAAAGTTGTGGTTTCGCCATTAAATTGAAATTGAGTACATCTAATGTACAATTCTAGAGAAAGACAAATACTAAATATTATTTCTAAGTATGTCATTGGCAATTTGGCATGCCTTATCCGTGCCTCACACATGGTTTTGAACTGTGATCTTCAAAGTGGAACAGTGTTGTACTGTGATTGCAATTTTGTTATTTGAAGTTTTTATATTTTGTTACTTACGAGTAACGGAAAACTAATTTTCAGGAAGCTGTTAAGCTCAAACCGACATTTTCAGATGCCTATTTGAACCTGGGTAATGTTTACAAGGTAAGCTCCCTTGGTTTTTTGGTGGTAAACATGCAAATGCCAGAACAAAAATCTAGACTGAAAAATTATCTTTGTTCCATTTTCTAGGCTTTGGGGATGCCTCAAGAGGCTATAGTATGTTATCAACGTGCCCTTCAAGCACGACCAGATTATGCTATGGCTTTTGGTGAGTGATGTTTCCTGTATCTCTTTGATTTTTGTATCCATCCATTCATGTATAGGTTTTAGATAGACAGGTCCTTCTGCCAGATTTAATTTTGTATTTTGTAAATTAGGTCATTGTGTTGATTAGAAATAGAAAAAGAAAAAGAAAAAGTAGGCCTTTGTACCTGTTGGGCGTCATATGTATGTTTTGCAATTCAACCTTCCTTAGAGAGTTTGATCAGATTGATTTTGTTCAACGTTAGACGTGCTTGGGTGATTTGTTTTAACAGAGTATAAAGGGATGAATCTCTTTATAGCGTGTGACTATTAGTAATAATACTTGTTTAATTGAATAATCAGTGAATGCTATTCACAGTGTTGTTTACTGGTTTTTATGAGTAGACCATATAGCTGGGTTTTGTGTTATTAGATATAAACATGTAGATAAAAATGAACTAGAAACATCGTACTGCTACTAGTCCGGAAAAAAAGAAGACAAAGCAATGCGTACTGCTGGTCGTGGCAATGTGTTTTTCCTTTTCTTTCCTGTCCTTTTCCTCTTTTTTTTTTCATTTGTTTCTATAAAATTTGGCAGGCAATTTGGCTAGTATATTTTATGAGCAAGGCAACATGGACATGGCAATACTTAACTATAAGCGAGCCATTGCTTGTGATGCTGGGTTCTTGGAGGCATATAATAATTTGGTTGGTCATTCATTTCCTTTTTAATTTTAACCTTTTTGTTTTTGCAATATAAGTTTCCTGTCAAGCTTGAAGGTCTCTCTGTTCACAATTTGCTTCTGTCAGGGTAACGCG
Organism: Panax japonicus; assembly: GCA_020205505.1. Taxonomy (NCBI): domain Eukaryota; kingdom Viridiplantae; phylum Streptophyta; class Magnoliopsida; order Apiales; family Araliaceae; genus Panax; species Panax japonicus. The sequence continues at coordinate 24,251 of JAINUV010000494.1, forward strand.
CTGAAAGATGCTGGCAGAGTTGAAGAAGCTATTCACTGCTATCGTGTAAGTTCTTTTCTACTTTCTATCTTTTGATATAATTTATTTTTCTTTCGAGCATACAGTCTGATCAATTCTGTTATGTCGTCTAGCAATGCCTTTCTTTGCAACCAAGCCATCCTCAGGCTCTCACTAATCTCGGAAATATTTACATGGAATGGTATGTCTTATTAGATAGATGTATGAGTTTTATTGATCTTATATTCTAGTGCAAGTGTTCTTGCATTTCTCAGTGAGTGAATTAATACTCATGGTCTTTAAGTACGACTTTATTCTGATCTTATAGGAACATGATGAGTAATGCTGCGCAGTGTTACAAGGCAACTTTATCTGTTACAACAGGACTTTCTGCTCCTTTCAATAATTTAGCAATTATATACAAACAGCAGGTGGCTAAATCTCCTTCTGTCACTCTCTCCCTCTCTCTCTCTCTCTCTATATATATATATATATATATTTGTATAATACAGTCTCAAACTATATTTATCTATCTATTTAGCGTGGCAAACCTTCTACATATGAAGAAAACTTTTGGAAGACTACATCATTATGTGTTAATATTTTGTTTAGTATGACATACCTTCTACAAATGAAGAAAACGTGTTTTATTTTTTGGAAGACTAAGCATTATGATATTCTCCATTATTCCTGCCCGAAGCCAAAGTTCTAGTTTGAAGCCGATTTTAATTCTTTTTTCGACATCAAATACAGGGTAATTATGCAGATGCTATATCTTGCTATAATGAAGTTCTCCGCATAGATCCTCTGGCAGCTGATGGTCTTGTCAACCGAGGAAACACCTATAAGGAGATTGGAAGAGTTAATGATGCAATTCAAGACTATTTACGAGCTGTTGCCATCAGGCCAACCATGGCTGAAGCTCATGCAAATTTGGCTTCAGCATATAAGGACAGGTAAACCACAACTTTTATTTAGGTGGCCTGGAAATATATATACTGGAATTTCTGTATATATACATGTATTGTCTATGTTAATTTTGGGTCTGGATGAATCTTTAGTGGACATGTGGAAGCAGCTATTAAAAGTTATAAGCAAGCTTTGGTTCTACGCCCTGATTTTCCAGAAGCAACATGTAATCTTCTTCACACATTACAGGTAAATCAGGAAATGATATTTGTGCAACAATTTATTTTGGCTGGTGTTTCTATCCATTTTTTACTATTTACTCGTCGAAATCAATCAGGTCTTCTAGTTGTAGTAATTTGTGCTATTCCTCGTGTGTGTTTTTCCTGGTTTCCATATGTACTTTTTTATGTGTTGTATAATATTGTTTACTTCTTTTATCAAAAGTGAGTGGTATCCTGCTTGCGCAATTGTAATGGGTCTATCCATGTCTGTCTTGTGCAAGTTCCATTGAATCAGGTTACGTCTCTAGATATGTTAGTTAACAAAATAATCATGGCTAAACTGCATTAGCAATAGCTGTTGTTTGTATTAAATGTTTAACAAACAGAAGTAGGAGCCCAGCTTCGATTTCAAGTCATTTATTTATATGAATCTTTCAGAGCACCGAGTGTATCACTTCTGTGTAAACTTCTGGATGGCCAGAAAGTACAGTACCTCAGTATTCTCTAGCTGTGTCTTTCTGTGCTAAGCTTTGTAACTCCTATGATCACTGCTGAAAGTTATTAGGGAAGAGGGTCTTTCAAGGCCTTAAAAATGTGTGCGCGTGCACACGCACATTTATATGTATATGGTGGATTCATTTTGATAATTTTTCTCTCTGTAAGAGACTTTAATTTTTTATGGCTCATACAGTAGGTGTTATGCGACTTCAGTATAATTCGTAAAATTTATTTGATTTGATGACATGCTTTTCAGTGCGTGTGTGACTGGGATGGCCGGAAGAAAATGTTCATTGAAGTTGAAGGGATTCTTCAGAGACAGATCAAGGTCTTAATAAATATGCTTTCTCCTTTTAATGGAGTGTTTGATCTCTTTCAGCCAAGACTTGAAGTCTGACTTCTAATATTTTTTTCAGATGTCAGTTATTCCAAGTGTGCAGCCTTTCCATGCGATTGCCTATCCCCTTGATCCAATGCTTGCACTTGAGATTAGGTGAGGAATTTAGTTTTTCTTGCCATAATGAACATGTTTAATCTCCATGCTATAATCTATTTCTTCATTTTTGTAGCCGAAAATATGCACAGCATTGTTCTGTGATTGCGTCCCGTTATTCTCTTCCTCCTTTCAATCATCCTTCGCGACTCCCCATAAAAGGTGGTGGTAGGAATGGTCAGTTGAGGGTTGGGTAAGTATGAAGTATGATATTACTTTTACTGTTCCTATTTCTCACTGCCTTCTCGGGATTTGAAATAAACAAAATCTTTTTCCTAATTGGATGTTTGTTTTATTTTTAGATATGTGAGCAGTGATTTTGGTAATCATCCATTATCCCATCTGATGGGCTCAGTATTTGGCATGCATGACAGAGAAAATCTTGAGGTCTGCAAATTTAGATTATTTCATTTGTTCAATTCACTGCTAAACATATAAAATTTCTGTGCTTGTACCTGGAATAAATAAGAATTGTACTTTTTAGGTTTTCTGCTATGCTTTGAGTCCGAATGATGGTACCGAGTGGAGATTGCGCATCCAATCAGAAACAGAGCACTTTGTAGATGTGTCAGCTATGTCGTCTGATATGATTGCAAGGCTGATTAACGAGGATCAAATACAAATCCTTATCAACCTTAATGGCTATACCAAGGTTTGATCAGAACTGCTAACTTCATCATTTTAAACTAGAATTATATTAAATTAATCCAATTGCAAACATTGTTAGCTAATGTTGCAGCACACTAGCACAGTGGTGAAATAGCAAAATCCAAAAAGTGAGGACGATTAGAGCTTTTTTGATTTTATTCTACATTAACCATCTCAGCATCGCCCATAATGTTGCAGCACGCTAGCACGGTGATGAAATAGAAAAATCCAAAAAGTGAAGACGATTAGGGCTTTTTTGATTTTAACATCGCCCATATAAACAACTAAGTATGATAAATAGAATATGACGAAACAGTTATTTCATAAATAAATAAAATAGTAGATGATTTTTTTGTCTTCATGGTTTCTCTCTGTATGATCTAAGTTTCTGATTTATGTCGAGTTTATTTTAGTTGTTGATTCAGATTTCTTACCTTTTTAATTTTGCAAGCTACTTTAATTTTCTGTAGGGGGCTAGAAATGAAATATTTGCCATGCAGCCTGCTCCGATCCAGGTTTCATACATGGGATTCCCTGGAACCACAGGGGCAACCTACATAGACTATTTGGTCACGGATGAGGTTGGGCAGTTGCTGTTTATATCTTTGGAATTTTTTTAAAATAAATTTGTTTCATTGCATCAGTTTTAAGATTCCCCCCACTTTTTCCCTGTGGCAGTTTGTTTCACCTAAGCAATTCTCTCATATATACTCAGAGACACTTGTCCATCTCCCTCACTGCTACTTCGTAAATGATTATAAGCAGGTTAGTATCTCAATCTCAAATTCTTATTTTGAGAAACTTGTCCCAAAATAGGTTCAATACAGTATATTATAGAATATGACAATTGTGTTCTCTGATTTAAAGATTATGTTCAACTTATGCTGACTCAAATTTTTATGAATTTCTTTTACTTAAAGAAAAACCTTGATGTACTGGATCCAACCTGCCAACCAAAGCGATCAGATTACGGATTGCCGGAGGACAAATTCATTTTTGCTTTTTTCAATCAGCTGTATAAAATTGATCCTGAAATTTTCATGACTTGGTAATGTTGTTACAAGGGTTTTGACAGTGTTCTTTAGTGGTATATACTATTTGGTGTTGTACTTAGTCTGGCATCAAATGTTTCAGGTGCAACATTCTCAAACGTGTTCCTAACAGTGCACTTTGGCTCCTTCGATTTCCAGCTGCAGGGGAAATGAGACTTCGTGCATGTATGTAGCCTTTATAGCTCTAGTTGTAAATTATTTGAATGGGGTAGAATTTACCTTTCATTAGGTTTATGTTTGTCCATCTACTGTGCTTGACAGAATTGTATCTCTGTTTTTGTCTTTCCATGTTTCTTTTCGTCTTTTTTTCATTTTTTGGGGGTTGCCTGTAGGCTAAATTACTTAACCAGGTTGGTCTTGTATGTTCAGATGCTGCCGCACAGGGTGTGCAACCAGACCAAATTATTTTCACAGATGTTGCAATGAAAGGCGAACATATAAGACGCAGCTCTTTAGCCGATTTATTCCTTGACTCGTATGTTACAACTTTATTTACATTAAAAGGCTTTAACATTACGTCGAGTCATGAGTGGTTCTCATAATACCAAGCATTGGGTAATTATTAATTTTTTTCCCAAGCAGGCCTCTATGCAATGCGCATACTACAGGCACAGATGTTCTTTGGGCTGGTCTGCCAATGGTGACCCTTCCCCTTGAGAAAATGGCGACCAGAGTTGCTGGTTCACTGTGCTTGGCCACTGGACTTGGAGAGGAGATGATTGTTAGCAGGTAAAAATTATTTCAAAATTAAAGTTGTCGTATATATTCTTCTACTTCTGTCTTTGGGTCGTGGGGGAGTGTTTAGTCGTTAAAGTTTAATTTATATTTTTTTATAGAACATATTCTTTTTCTTCTAGCACCCCATACAAATTTCAGTTCTAGCATCCCATACGAATTTCAATTTTTGTAATTAGAAAAAAAGTAGGAATCTCTGGGAGTACATGAACGGGATCACCATGTAAGTAGTACATGATTGAGGTACTGACTATTTACCTTTTAAAATATGATGTCCCTTGACTCATTGGGAGGATATCACCCCTTATCTACTCAATACTCCCCCCCCTATTATTCTCTCTGTGTGAGCCTGTGTTTGGATTTTGTTGTTTCTGTGGCTTCTCTTGGAGATTGCCTTTCCATACTCGATTTCTCAAAACGGCTGTTTTAATTTTTATTCCTCATTTGTTGAACTTGTGTTGTAACTTCAGTATAAAAGAGTATGAAGACAAGGCAGTATCATTGGCACTAAATCGGTCAAAGCTCCAGGATCTTACCAACAGACTCAAGGCATCCCGCTTGACTTGCCCTTTATTTGATACGTCACGTTGGGTGAGTGAAGAGTATTTAGTTGCTTTGTGTGTGTGTGTGTGTGTGAAATACAAAAAACTAAGTGGTGTTTATAACCTAGTTTGGAGTACCCTGATGGCTTGCACCTAAACATCTTGCTCTTTTAAAATTAGGGTGAATGCTATGTTACTCTTGTAGCAAGCAAAGCTACTGATCTAAAATTTTGACAATTTATTGTAGGTGAGGAATCTTGAGCGAGCATATTTTAAGATGTGGAATCTGTATTGCTGTGGCCAACATCCTCAACCCTTCAAAGTGACCGAGAATAATTCAGAATTTCCATATGACCAGTAGCACTCTAGGAGTAGAGAAAGGAATGTGGATAATTTAAAGAGAATATAAAGCTATGTATTGTCTTGAAGGTTAAGTTTGGTTGGTGTGGATAATGTTGTGTACTATATACGGGTTTAAACCCTATCAGCCTGAAAAATAGGGTGCTGTTTTCCGTTCTATCAAATACTCCATCCCTTATTTCATTGTTCTCTTGCGTGTGGAGCGTTGAGAGCCTGCTCGTATTAGGTATTGGTTGAGTGACTTCATTGCCTTTAAAGTGGGTGCAAACCGACTATTTCCAATTGTGGCCGCCTTAAATTAATTAAAGCATTCTAGGGAAAACTTCATAGAATTTTGTGTGCAGTTGCTACACATGTACTTTGAATACCTGTTTCTACGTTGAATTACTAACATAAGATCCTCCTCTTTTCCTTTTGCACTCTGAAGCCAGGAAGAAATGAATGCTTCCGAGTTGAGATCCATAAAATAGTTGGGTAAAAATAGGTTGTCCTAACTCATGACTTGTTAGTTAAATGCATAAATCGCCACATGTACTTTGAATACCTGTTTCTACACAAGTTGAATTACTAACATAAGATCCTCCTAACTCATGACTGATCCTGTACCATGAAATATTAGTTCTAGTTTCTGACTAGTAATCTAGCTATACGATTAGTGTATTGGCAACCAAGAAAAAAGCAAGTGAATAATCTCAGTATTATAATGATTATTAGATTATAATACAGCATAAATACACCACCCAGTGAATCCGCATAGTTAAAAACATGTAAAAAAAAACAAACATATTTCTTATCACATAATCTTCTTCTTCGAAGGTCCAAAGTTCAACTACTGCCTGGACTCCTTCCATGGCTGCACCACCACCTCCGCATCAAACTTCTTCGGAGCCCCAACCGAATTGGCCGCTTCAATCTTCAAATAATACTTGATCCCCGATACCACCTGCTTCTCCGCCTCCACCACCTGCCGGAACTCCAGATCTCCGCCGCCGATCACAACGCTCCCCATCAGGTGCTGCTGCCGGTTGTACTCATCCACCGCGTATTCCCCCATTTCATGAACCTCTTTGTCCCTTTCCACATCTTCGACTTTCGTTCTTCCTCCCAATGAACCACCTCCAAAACCCTTAACATGAGCGACCAAAAAGGTCTTGTCACGAGCTGAATTCGAACCAGCACACCTCTGGGTGAGTGTCAGAAATACTGGTAATGAAGTTTTCGCCATGATTATAGCTGTAATTTTGGTAAGTGAGAAACTAACAACTTAATTTTATAATTTATATATAGACGAAACGACTGAGATAAAGGAAGATGGGGGGGGGGGGGGGGGGGGGGTTTGGACACGTAAATTTAGGTGTAGGGGTGGCAGCACCAACCAGTGGCGGAACCAGAACATATTTTAAGTGGGGGCAAAATACATCAATAAAAAAAATTTATATATTGACGCTTGAAGAGCTTCTTTCGGTTGTACGAGTGAGAGCAGAAATTAAACAAATTCTAGCTAATCTACCTGGATTTTCCTCAAGAGTCCCATACTATTTTTTTATCTTTTTAGTTATAAGCAATGAGAGAGAATGCTCATAGCCAAAATCAACACTTGGCTCAGAAATGCTTTTCACATGGCCACCAACGGCGTGCCGCGTTTTCTGAAAGACGTCAGTTTTTGACGGGACGGGATTCTGCTTCATTTATTTGGATGAATCTTGGTGCTATGTTTTTTAACATTCCATTTTTGACCTCGAATTATGATTGTTATTCCTTCTGTCTTCAAAATGATGTCTTGCAACTTATAATAAATATTTTTGTTCATTAAAAAAATGTCAAAGTATATAAATTATACCAAGGGGAAAGAAAGCGCAAGCGTGTCTGAGGGTATCTTCGAGAGAATGGCTTATTTTAAAACAAGTTATAAGTTAAAGTGTATGACACTATTTTTACTAAAAAGTCAAAAATTAAGTTAAAACTAGTTGTCTAAAATAATTTACAAGTTAGAATGAATTGTAAAGATATTTAAAATAAAAGAAAAAGAGTCATTACATTTTATCAAACCTACTTACTTTAAAATGACTTATAAGTTTTTTTTTGATAAGTAATAAATTATTACTTTCCAAAAATGACTTATAAATTATAAAATAAGTTACCAACATCATAATAATAAAAAATTATTTATAAATTGATTTGCCCAACTTATAACAAACCCTAAGATACTCCCTTTTTCTTATACTATGTTATAAGGATTATGTAAGGTCTACTGATTTTAAAAAGAAAAATACTCATTGTAGTTGTGTTGAGTCCACTTTGAGTAATATTGAAGTTTATTCTATTGTCTTAATTTCTACAACTTTAATATACATGAAAAATGTCTTTTAAATATATTTTTTAAAGCTTTTCGAACTATTTTGTACTAATAGTTGAGTTAAATTAAATTAGGGTGCAGATGAGTTGAGTCGATTATAAATGATGTTGAATTGTGTTATTTAAATTCAAGTATTTAAAGAACAAACAACCAATTTAGGTGAGTCGCGTTTAAAATAATTAATTAGTTATGATAAGTAATTATTTAATTAATTAAATATTACCCATCTTGCTGATTTTGAATTTGGGTTTAATTTGGAATTATATCTCAAAGACTTTATTTTATTAATAGCTTCATTTTCATTTTTGAGGGAATGCATTATAAATCACTTTTTGAATACGAAAAGTTTATTTAGAAAAATGTTTTCTTCACATATAAGAGATGATATTACATTATGGCCCAAGTAAATCCCATAATATCATTTGGTTTTAGACATTTTTATTGGTTTTTTAGGCTTTAAGTTGATGAAATGAAACGTTTTATAATTGGGTTTCGTTGTGGGTATTGAAATTTTGTAGCCAATGCCAAACGTGGTTTAACCCGATGACGTTTTAACTTGGCGATTAAGACTAAGGTAGTGTGATTTTTTATGAATTATATTATACTGCGTTTAAAAAATAAAACTAGAGAATCTCATTTTTAGATGGATGATGCAATTCGTACTGGACCGTAAATAATAGTTTCATACCGATAGCAAATACAACTTGATATGAGTTGTTGATATAGGTTTTAGAGGGTGTTTGATAAATCTGAATAGATCTGACAAACGGATAGAGCCAAAACGGCCCAAGGTTTAGTGGGAAAAGTGAAGCCCAAAGCCCGCATTTTGACGGGCGGCCCGGCCCGGCCCGGCCCGCGGGCTTTAATTGATTTATTACCAAATTTTGACATATTTATGGGCCGAGCCCAAACGGACTGGGCCATCGCTGGCCCGGACCAAAGCGGCCCATATTTTGATGGACTGAAAAATGAAGCCCAAAGTCCGAGTTTCGACGGTCGGGTCGGGTCAGGTTGGCCCGCGAGCTTGGACCAATTCTTGCCATGTCTAGATCTGAATGAAATATTTATGCATGTTTAAGTAACTTGAATGAAGCAGAATTCTGAATACTGAATGAAAAAAGTTGTTTGATAATTGACATATTTGAAACATCTAAATAACAAATTTTTATTATTTTACCCCTCTGAAAAAAATTCAAAATTGTTGTAAATTTATTTAATATTACTTAATATTGTAAAAATAAATAAATATAAATAATTCATTTAGCAGTCATTCAGCGCCAAAAAAAATTACACTTGGTCATCTAGTACAAAAATTTGACCAATTCAATTATTCAGACAATTTTTATTCAAAACAAACGCACTGAATGACTGACTGATTCAGCCATTCAACCATTCAGCTCCATTCGACTCTAAACAAAAACTCCCTTAGTCTCTCTCCTTAGATAGTTAACTTTTCAAGGTGAATCAAATAGATTTAAATTTGTATCATTGATGCTTTTATTGAGAGCCCATACTTGCAAGTTGGAGAATATTATGTTTTATAAACATAGTATCAAATAGTTTTAATAAAACAACTTTATCAAATTAAAAATTAGCAATAAAAGGCATAAAGAAAAAAAAATAACCACAAACTTATATTAAAAGAAATTATAATTTCACTTAAAACTCGCTCTAAAAAATATTTTGTGCGGAAATAATAATTGAACACGAGTGTTTTATAATTTCACCTATTTATACTTTGACATTTAATTAAAAATAAAATAAAAATAAAGAAAATTATAAAAAAACACTCGTATTTAATTCATGAAAGAGCTATCCTCAAAAAGATGTGAAAGGTTAATTACTTAATTGGCTAAAGGGCAACTCGCGTGCCTAGCCACTACTGTGACGACCCTAAAATAGGCCCATTCCATCCAACCCATTCTGAGTCGCCAAATATATGGTACAGAAAATAACTATAACTTTATTACAACAAGTGTCGTGCAAAATACAACAACACATATGTTGTGAGTTTTAATACCAACTATGACTCATGTCCCAACTATGGACAACACCTCACAGTGATACCTTACATAAAGGTACAATCTAGAACTGTTTTAGAAATTAAAATATTTGGGAAGTGCTCAAGGAAACCTTCGTACATGGGAGACCATGCGTCTAGGTTATGATAGATATCATATGCCCACAAAATTATCCTTGGTTGACCCAATAGACCCTAAAGAAAAATGAGAAGATTACTATCATATTCTTCCCAATGGTGTGTCTTCTCTTGATATATCATTATCTCCACCGTCTCTAATTGGGAATTAAACTCCAAACAAACACCAAGATTATATAGATAGTGCTTGTAAATATACTCAGTAAGTGGATGAGCACAACCCTGTCTTATGATGACACGGGGTTGTATGTCATTAGACATCTTGTATGATAGTGGCAAAACACCCTTCCAAGTTAAATTCACCTCACCCTCAACATCTATAGACCATCGTTCTATTCCCTTGTTATTCCCCGCTCGACCCAGCTATACTTTTATTACCTGAAAGGAATTGTGAAGCAAAAGGGTGAGCACAACTAGCTCAGTAAAGAGTATCATGACTAAAGATAAATAAATTATCAATAGCCTTCAACAATAATAAATCAGAGATTTAGAACATATGGTAGATGATAAAATTTTTCAACCATAGTTGCAGCGGAACGAGCAATCCATTAGAAGAGTCAAATAGACCATAAAATCTATTATCTTCTCCCTGTTAAAAATCCACCAACAATGTTTTATCCCTGTAACATCAATCAACAGTTCTAGTCCACAATCATATGAATAACTCATAATCATAATTGTGATTCTAAATTCCTCTTCGCATTCAGGACGAAGATAACTTTCATCACCTGTCTTTACCTGAAACATCAAAGATCATGGTTATACCAAATCACAGTTCCTGTTCATAATCATACTAATAAATCCATCTTTGCACTACGGGCCAAAGATATTCATCAACAAACCATATTTGCACCACATGCCAAAGATATTCAACAACAGGTCATCTTTGCACTACAGGCCAAAGATATTCATTAGTTGGTCATGTTCATCTAAACACCTGTTCATCTTTGCACTACTGGCCAAAGATATTCATCAAGAAATCATTCATCTTTGCACTACAGGCCAAAGATATTCAGTTATATCATCATTTAGGACTGAGGATGATGAAAAATATTTTAAAGAAAACGAATCCAGTGAAGCAAAAGAACAAATATTAAGGATTCGTACTTTAAACAATTCACATTCAAAAATACTTCATAAATAATCATAGTAGGATAAAATTCAAGAATGATCAAAACATGGATACAATCAAAGCTAGTGTCCAGAATAGATATTTTGGATAAAAAGAAGAAATTTTAATTTTCTGTGAATAGTGCCGTATTCGTGAATAATGTCGTATACGTGAATAGTACCGTATACGTGAATAGTAACTCCGACACCAAAAGATAAAAATTTCATAAAAAAATATCATCACGCTTCGTGAATAGTAACTCGTGAATAGCAATTCATGAATAGTAACTCGTGAATAGTAATTCATGAATAATAACCCCGACATGAAAAAATTCTAAATTTGATAAAAAGTTTAAACCAATATTTTAGCATAATGATATTGAAGAAATAATATCATTTATGAAGAAAATAATCTCCCTTACCTCAGAAAGAATAGTACTTCTGACTGGAATACTGGATATAGTGCTAAAAGAACTTGCACCGTATAGCAATATTCGAAGTACTAAAATACTCACAAAATACGCTCGATATAATAGAGAGAAAAAGAGAGAGAAATATGTAGTTTTTGGTGTGATTTTTAATTCTAACCTAAGCACCTTATTTATAGGAAAATGCTTAGAACACCAAAGAAAAAAATTTGATAATATATATATATATATATATATATATATTAAATTCCTACGCACACTTGACTTCTGAATTTCAGCATCTAACAACACATGGGGCCAACAATAAAAACGTTTTTCTAACAAAAAATATTTAAAACTTCCAAAAAATGATAATCAATTAATCCGAAACTTCAATAATTCATAATAAATAGCCCTTTTATCAGAAAATTCGAATCTCGCAATTTTTTATAGGAAATTCAATTATCTACAACTTTGCAAAAGAAAGTTTTTTCAAATTCCAAACAGAAATTGACCGAAATCTATAAACGGACGATTTTACAGGCTATAATCAAATTTTAATCAAGAAATGGGGTCTACCGACACACAAAACATGTGTTAATCATTTAATGCAACAAAAATACTCTTCCTCCTCATATACTCATATATCACACATTCATTGTAAAAATATCATCATTATTATATTATAATAATATAATAAAATATTATTTTATCAGAAAAGATAAAATATCGATTTTTAACAATTGTCACTTTAAAATTTTTTTCCATCTATATCCACATAAAATGAATATTTTCCTCATCATATAAATCAATAATTAATTATTCACAAATAATATTACAGAATCACAATATTGACAACCAGGCAGTTCTCAGGAAAGAGGGGGCTTTCCAATAAGAATTTCTCCTTACTGGTGCGCAATTAGGTGACCAAACCTCTCCTTAGACAGAACTTTTTAGACATTGCCAATAATATTATCTAATAATATTATTCAGATAATATGAATTATTGCTCCGATAATGGAAAATACTGTGCAGTGACAATTATTAAAACAACAATAATATAAAATATCAATGCAACAATTATTGAATCAAAAATAAAATATTGAACAGTAATTACTGTAACAATTATTGAGTAGTGCCTTCTTACGTAAGAATCAATAATTTAACAATACTGTGCAAAACTGTGTGCTACTGTACAACAACGCGTATTACTTTATTTTAACCATCAGGTTTTTCAACAGTATTAACGGTAACAACTACGCCGTTATTTATAAAAACTCCCTTTTATCGTTTTCTTTATCCGATAATTATCCGTTATGGGGCCCACAAATGGCTTCACCGTTGTACGAATATTCCCCGACATAAAGAATATTCCACGACTAAACGAATATTCCCCGATAGAAATGAGTATTTTATAACCACTTGCATATTTTGAAAAATTTACATATATCATCCTTAACTTTAAACTTTTATCAATTTAATCATTTACTGAATAGTAATTATAAGAAAAAAATTGAATACTTTTATTTCATAAAATTCGGGGTCTTACAACTACTCACTTGTATAAATAAAACATGTTCTATATGGGGGAATTATATGAATTTTCTTCTTCGTTTTACTTTGAGTAGGGTTTAAATCAGATACGCCAAATTAAATTATTATTATTTTTTATTTTCAAATTTATTATAACCATTTATGCGTTGTGTTGAGATATTTCACATAAATCCCACATTGGATAAATTCAAGAGTGTAGATGGGTTAATAATTATGGTAGAGCCTCAGCCTAATAGGTTAACCTTTTAGGTAAGGAGGTGGTCCAACATACTTATTGGGCTCGTCTACACATGTGTGCTCTGTATGGTGATGAATTGATGTGGGATGGATCGTACAATTCCGCTATAAAATGGTATCAGAGCTCATGGTTCGATGGGCCCAAGAACAACTCCAAGGTGCGAGGGGAGTGCGAGGGTAAATTTCGCAGGCCTCGTGGGTGGAGCAAATAAAGTCCAAGTATCAACTTCAAAGTGCGAGGGGGTGCGAGGGTAAATTCGCAAGGCCTCGTGGGTGGAGCAAATAGAGTTGAATCAGGTGGAGCACGTGATGATTTGAGTCGGGTGTAGCGGGCTTAGGATGACTCTAGGGAAGTTACTGACACACGTTTGATCCGGGCGTGGTGGAGTAATATTAGAGTTAAACAAAGCTCTTGAAGGACTCAAATGTGAAGTATTTGAATCTGGTGGAGCAGGGTTCAGGATGACTCTAAGAAATTACTGAGACACGTGATTGGTATTCAAGTGAATGGTGAAGATTGTTGGGATATTTCACATGAATTCCACATTAGATAAATTCAAGAATGTAGACGCTACACGCTGTTTCCCAGTTGAAACCACTGGAAAGAACAACAAAGGAACCTCTAAACCAAACCTTCTTCCCAAGTAATCTTTTTTTAAATTTCCTTTTATTATTTAAAAATAATATTTTATTTTAAAATATTAAAAATATTTATTTTATTTTAAAATATTAAAAATTAAGATTGAATCAAACTGGGTCGGATTTGTTTAAAATTTAGGCAAAATAGGTCGGGTTAGAGTCAAATCGAGTAGGAAGAAAGAAAACGCCAAAAAAACCTTCTTCCCAAGTAACAAAGGAACCTCTAAACCAAACCTTCTTCCCAAGTAACCTGTTTTTAAATTTCCTTTTATTATTATTATAATTTTTGAATATTAAAATTTCATGTGTTGTAAGTGTATACATAAGCAGCTAGGATCATGACATATTATCTAAGAAATACTTATTTTAATTATTATTATTATGTACTTGTTTAGTTAGACATTTGCATGTGAAGCAAACAAGGAGTCTTTTAATTATTTATTAGTAGTAGTATTTTTAACTAATTTTGCATTAAATTCCATAAAAATCTGACACAACTATTATAGTTAAAACAAAAATGATGGGACTTAAAAATGAGTTAATTCTAATCACTAACCTGCTTCAAGGTTTTGATCCATTCTACTCTTTGACTTCTGATCTCGTTTTTTTATTAGTGAAACAAAATACAAATTGTATACTCCACTTAATTAATTACTTAATTACTAGTACTTCGATTTTTTAGAGTTGTACACAAATATTAAAAAAATAATTGTATAACATTAAATATAATATCAAATATTTATATCGCTCTTGTATTAATTAGAAAAAAATATTGTTATTTATTGGACAAAAAATAGTAAGAGAACAAAAATTATATTTAATACTTAGGTTAATATTAGAAACTAAATAATTAATGCTTACTTAAAATTTTTAAATAATTTATATTAAGGAATAAAAATAATTATCTAAAACCATTTATATTAAGAAAGTGAGGGAGTAATTATTATACTATGAGAAAAATTTATAGAAATAGAAAATAAATGAATTGTCTAAAGAATCGTGCCTTGTGGCTAATGGTGATGGCCAATTGATAAATAAATGGTCAAAGAAAGAAAAATAGGGTTGCATATGAATGTGTGAATCAAATGATTGAAGATCATGCACGTTAGATTTCATCAAGTGGGATTAATTATTTCTTTAATTAGTGTTAGTATTCAGTGAATCAACTACATTTATGTCCTAATAATTACTAACTTACAGTAGTAGTATATATGTAAGTTATTTGTCTTGTTTGGTCGGATATATAGAATGATCCTTAACAAGTTATTGCTATAAATTAAAATTTGACATATAACATTTATATTATTAATTGAAAATAAGAAGAAATAATCATGATTTAAAATTGAAAATTTAGTAGCCGACGCTAATCACAATAAAAGTTTGATTTTATTAACTAGAGTTTAAGGTTTATTAACATAAACTAAGGGCTTATTAACACGAGTTTAGGGTTTATTAACACGAGTTAAAGAGTTTAGGGTTTAGTATCAGATGAATGATATGTGTGTTTTTAACCGTTCACAACTATTAGTAGCGGACGACTGTTTTGATTTTTTTAATTTCGTTCGTTGATGTTTAAAATATATGATAGAGATGATGTATGTCTTATAAAGATCAATAACAAATACATATTATGTATGATAAGTCTACGCCGACCGCTTTCTTCCGACCGGTCGGAATTTTTAATTTTTTTTAATTTTTTTTTGTTTTTGACTATAAAATAATTAATGTGATTTATTGGAATTGATTATAAAATGCAGTGATTTAAGTGTCATTTGGATACATGTAAAAAACAGAGTTGTACAGTCTGTGCAACCCTATTTTTTACATGTATTCAAATAATACCTAAATCACTGTATTTTATAAAAATTTCAGTTCCAATAAATCATATTAATTATTTAGTAGTCAAAAGTAAAAAAAAATTCAAAAAAATAAATAAATTTTCCGAACGGTCACTAATACGGTCGGTTGAAAGCGGTCGGCATAGAAGAACTCTATTATGTATCATTTCCATTATATATATATTCACACAAGCATAAAAGATTTTATTCGATTACTAGTGTTTGTATCATAATGTTTGGAACATTTGTACATTTAAATACGGCTTACCATTTTTAGTGTATTGCATTTTAAGTCCTAATAAATAGTAGGTATTATGTTTGTAATTAAATTATGTTTAAAATAAATAAAAAATAAAATACTTTTAGGGTTTCAAACGTAGCAAAGTCTCCAAACAAACATATATAGTTATTGTGTCTCCACTGCCGACAACATTGGGGGCATGCATATTTCTAAGTTTGAAGCTGCAGAAAGAAATTAAATTCAGTGTATTTATTTGAAAGAGAAGATATGCCATTTAGGTTGTTGGTGATCATAAGGTAGCAGGAGAATATATAATGGTGGGCGGTGGGGGATTGGATTGGATTGGATTGGATTGGATTGGGTATATATACTTAATGATCATAAAAGTTACTCTCTCCGTCCCAAATTATCTGCTGTTCTAGAGTTTCACACAGATACCAATATATATGATAAAAATACTAAAATACCCTTTGTGCTGACTTTTTTATTAATTGAAGAGAAAGAAAAAGCAACTAAAACAGCAGATAATTTGGGACGGATGGAGTAATTAAAAAAATAAGAGTGATGGGAGAACAGCAGTATTCCCTCCCTTCTTTAATACATGTGGTTTTAGAATTTTGTTCAAGAATTAATGAAATAATTATATAATATTAAATATAAATTTAATGGCAAATTCAGAAAATAATTTCAATGACATATTCAGTTTCAGATTTAGATTCAATTTTTATCAAACACCTCCTTAATCTCTTAGTACTTCATTTGTGCGGCAGTTCATCAACAGAGTATAATACAACAGTCATTCAGTCAACAGAGCAACAACAACGACTCCAAGTCTCCAAATTCGTAACAGAGGCACTTAGCAACTTAGTGTTTAGATTATTTTAATTTTAGTTTTTAAATTTCATAAATTTAACAACTGCTTTAGGAATTTTTGTAATTATTTATAGATTCTTAATTTTTTGTACTTTTATAAAATTGGGCCTTTTTACTTCTTAAAGCAACACTACAACACTGTAACCCAACAATAAAGAGAACTTCATTAAATAAAAGTTCTTCAAATATGCGTTTTATTCTATTTTTACTTTCTTTAAATTTTTGTATTTTATTTTCTAATGTTACTTACTAGTGGTTTAATTGAGGGAAAAAAACATAATAAATTAAAAGGGGAAACATAATTTTTTTAAAAAAAACTAAAAACTAGAAAGGGTAAAAAAAGATCCAAATAAATTTATAATCTGTATAGTTTAATGTTTAATGTTGATATTGTTTTGATTTTTATATTTGTTATTTTCCATTTGGCTATACATTAGTTATTAATAATATACAACGGTGGACATTGTTTTATTGAGCGCGATATTTCTACAACTATTAAAAATGAGGTTATTATGTAACGATTTCAAGTAATGAAACTTCAAAAATGTTATTGTAAATAATATTTGAGGATTATTTAGTTTTGTGATTCATTTTATTAAATTTTTATTTTTAAGAGTTTTTTTTCCCGAATTTGACACCACTGAACTTCGCCGGTTAGATCTGCCCATGGTTAAATTACTAAATTACACCCACAAAAAATATATTACATCATATATATACATATATATAAAAATTTTAGTAGGGTCAAATTACTAAATTACATCCAATTTTTTTTTTATTACATATAAAAAAATATTCAATAAAATAAATTGACCCCACACTTATACGTGTAATTTTGCCTCTGATAACGCTCATATTTCTATAGCAATATTTCTTTCATCTCACAATCAATAGTCACGTAGAGTTTTTTTTAAAATTATTTTTTTATGTTTATTATAATTAATAAACGACACTCTTTTTATAAAACAAAAATAATATAAAAAATATATATACGATAAAATCATATATGGACAAAAGAAATTATTAAAAGATCCGACATATTCTTTTGTTACTTCTGCAAAAAAAAAATAGGAACAATTACAAATGAAAGTAAGCAACAATCCAACATGTCATAACAAAGATCCAAATAATAGAAAGCATACAGAAAAGTTCCAAATGCCCTTAGGGCCAAACCCAGCCCACTAGCATAATAAGACTAATTGGGGGGTGGGGGTGGGGGTGGGGGTGGGGGTGGGGTGGGGTGGGGTGGGGGTGAGGGGGGACGTCCGGTGCAGTACTAACGACCCGTGTAAATTTTTATTTTACCACAATTATAAGAATAAAAAATAAAAAATAAAAGATAATTGAGTAAATTTGAACAAAAAACTGTAAAAAAAATATTTTTTATTAAAAAAACACTGCAAACAAACGTTAGTACCGGATGTTAGTACCAGACGCCCCCACCCACTAGTTTGCTCTCAAAATCAACGTAGTTTTACATAATTGAATGCACTCCCTCTCATGTCAGGTTAAGTATAAAAAGATATTTTTATAACTTTTAAAATTAGGGCTGTAAAATTAAACAAACCGAGATGCCCGCGAGCTCGGCTCTACTTTGCTCAAACTCGTTAATGAAACGAGTTCGAACAAGACTTTTAACCCATTTAAGTAAACGAGTCAAGCTCGAACAGTGTGGTCTTCGACTCGAGCTCGACTTGTTTAGGCCCGACTTATTTAAACCTGACTCGTTTAATAATAGTTTAATTAAAAATTTATTTTATTTATATAAAATATATAATACAAAATATTTATTTTTTCAAAAATAGTAAAAAATAAAATAAATAAATAAACAGTTCGGGATTAGGCTCGAGCTCGAGCTCGGTTTGCTTAAACCCTTCTCAAACTCGAGTTCGGCTCGTTTAAATCCCGACTTAACACATTTAACTCTTAAACAAGCTTGAGTTCGGCAAGCCAAAGTCTAACTCGGCTTTGTTCGTTCACAGTCCTATTTAAAATATTATTATTATAAAGAGATATCTCATGCAACAGCGTGAGGTGTGCCTTACCTCCTCTACGGTCGTGCCCTCACAAAATAAAATCAATCTCTTTAATATTAATTCATAATTATTTACTTTTCACTAACTTAAATAATGGATCAACTACACATATTTTAGTTGAAGTACGTTAGGTTGATTTTCAACTTTGACAATGAGAAGTAGTTTATGTAAATGGATTAAATAATTTAGTTTAAGCAAAATGATACTTGGCTAAATCAAAAACTTGACAGCACACAGAAACACAAACTCACTCTCTCTGTCATTTTTTTCCATTTTATTTTAAAAAATGAAATAAAAAGGGTATGAGCATGTGGCCATCAACAACTACCAAGGAGACACTAAGGTGTTGTTTGTTTACATCTGATTGCCTCTTAATGGACTGCCTCTTATTCGTTAAGAGGCATGATGTTGTTTGTTTGTTTTTTGTTACCTCTGAATGCCTCTTAATCGGTAAGACATAAAATGAAATCTTAATAATTAAGAGATACCTCTTAATGATTTTTTTTATATAAATTTATTCAACAATATTATGCACTCATTTTTATTAAATTGAATATTTAAAATTATTAAATAAATTTTTACCCTTTAAAATGGTAAAATAGTGTCATTAAGAGACAACTTACTTTTTAGTTATCAAACAAATTTTTAGATTCAGATCTCATAACCATTCAGATGATCTAATTTATTAAGACATCATAATCATTCAGATCTTAATTCTCAGGTTTATCAAACATAACCTAACTATTAGAAAAACATTAAATGGGCAAATTACCATAACATACCCAAAGGTTTTGGGTTTGTTCAAATTTCAGTCCTCACCTACTTATTTTTTAAGCAATTACAGGAAACTATCATGTCCAAATTTTAATTCTGAAATGCAAAATTTCCCTCAAATTTAAAAGTATTTCTACCCATTTTTGCCATGTTTGTTGTGGGAAGTATTTCTTTTCATCGAGGTCTTGTACTCTTGGTGGGTGAATATTAACTCATCTAGTTGAGAATAATTTAAGTATTTTGACAAGTCAAAACTAATTTAAGCAAGGTACACTTACTCTTCAGACAAATAGTTGTAAATATTTTGGCATGGGGGAGATTTGTTATTATTCAAACCTAAACAGAGGGTATTGTTATATGAGTAAACATAAAGGGAGGTTCATGTAATTATCCCTAAAAGGATATACTGAATTGATACTCAGAATCAACAATAGGGCAATTAAATACTACAAATGTTCCAAAAATAAAAATATATTTTAATTTTTAATGTCAATTCGCAAATTTTTAAATTTCACAATTAATATAATTTTGTTCAAGTTTTGAAAACTACAAGTATGATAATTAGTAGTATTTTGTAGTTAGTTTACAAGTGTTATATTTGTTTGTATTAAAATAAAATAATTTTATATCAATTTTGAATTTTAAGATTTTGTAAATTGACTCTAAATATTTAAAATGTATATCTAATTTTGAAACCGAGAGAGTATATATATATATATATATTGCCGACGGGTTACAGTCGCCATAACCCAAAATACATATGGCGACGGGTGAAACCGCCGCTATATCTCAAAAAACTGTCGTCATAGACGACTGTGTACATATATTTTTTCATATAAATCCCTTTTTTTGGGTCCTATTCAAGTAAAAAATAATTCAGCTTTCATAATCCACAAATGTTTCTTGCCTTCTCAAGGAGGATGACATTTACATTTATCTGCTTTCATCATTTATGGTTACACATTTTGCAGTGACTTCATTTCCATTTGTTTCCTATGACAGACTTCTTTTTCCACTATCCCATTTCTGATCTATATATCTATAGTTCTTCTATACAAAATGATTTTATTTATGTGGGTCCCACCACCCTTAAAAACCATAAAAAAATAAAAAAAAAATTAGCTAGATTCCCATTTTCTCATCCCTCTGGCTCTGCCTCACAAACCTGCCCCTTTTCTTAAAAGAAAAAAGATTTGTTTCTTCTTCTTTCTTTCTTTCTTCTAGTTTTAGAAATGAAAGGTCTCAAGAAGTAGAGAGATTCAAAATTAAAAGAAATCAAAACAATTGAAACAACTAAAAAAAACTCCCTTTCTCTATCTCAATTAATTATTTTTTTTAAATCCCAAAAAGACACGTTGCGTTTACAACAATCACATACATTATAAAAAAAATCTCTACAACTCCTGAAATTCAAAAATTTACTACGTAAAGTTACCAACAAACATTAATTATAAGTGAAAAGTAAAGCCAAATTTTAAATAAATAAAACAACTATTTACCACTAGTCCAACTGATGATTGATCTCAAATATTCACATGTAACTAAAATGGAATAGGGGCACACTAATCATGGTTCATATCCATAGTACGGAGAGCACATCTTCTATCTCTATTTTCTCTGTTCTCCCACTTATTTTTTTATTTAATATTAATTAATTTTAAAATTAAATAAGAGGCTCAGATCAACAGGGTTGTTGTTGTGTAGCATCAAAAAGATTAAATAAAACCAAAAAATAAAATTTAAAAAATAGGAAATATAAGTTCTTCACCATTTTAAACCTTCCAATATCTTTCCTTTCCTATCATCATCATTACATCATTAGGAGGGAGGACCAGAAAAAACGAGGGTGTTTTTAATAGAATAGTTCATTTTTTCCAAGTATATTTTTATATTTACGAGAAATATACTAGTAATGGTATGATAATAATCAATTAACATAAATTATAAATAATAACATAGTACGAAGTTCATGTTATTCAAAAATTAAAATTATATACCTAATTTTGAAAACAAATATAGATAGTGGGAGATGATTGGTGGATATGGATTATTTTTTGACCAATTGATCTCATCTCAAATAACAACGGTTGAATAAAAGAATGCTATTTGGCATTGTATTTATAAAAATATCACCGCGTCCTTCCAAAACGACATAGTTTTAATAAAAGAATGTTATTTAAGAAGGAATGTTATTTAAGGAGAATACTCTTGAAGCCATTTTGATGATCGAGACGCTTCATTGACCATTTCATTTTCATGGAGAGAGACACAACTTGCTTGACGTTTAAGGCCCGGCGGCATTACTCCCCCACCGTCTATTACGGAGTTTTATCCCAACCCTTTTTCTCTTTTGTAATACCACTACCCCGTTATACTTTCAAATTGAGTGTTCAATTTTCTTTTTTGGCTTTTCCCAAAAATACAGATCCCATCCTGAATATAGACTTAAGACGTGAAATCATACTTCATGTTTGATCTCAAATGTATATTTTGAATATCAAGTACCTTTTAAAATTAGACAAATTAGACTCTTTTATGATATGGTTATTATAAAGTTAACTTCATGCATGATAAGTTGATTAATTGGTCAATATAATACTGACACGTGAGAGAAATCAACTTCAGCATGCCTGTATTGATTAATTGACCAAAATTAATTTTATTTTTTTTTATCTCAAATGTATATTTTGAATATCAAGTACCTTTTAAAATTGGACTCTTTTATATTGGGACAGAAGAATAAATTATAAAATTATATACCCAACATCATATAGTTGTATTTATAAAAGGTCAAACAGACATCACCTTTCTTTTTTTTTATCTTTCTTCCTTGCTTCCTCTCTCCACTTTTCCCCATTTTTACTCACTTTTTCTACACTTTGGCTGGCTGCTAGCTTTTCTGCAATAATCTGTTTGTCTGTCTTTCTTACTTTCCTCTGCTCATTTGAGTGAATTACAAGAACAAAAACCATCACCACATTAATTTTCCAATTCCACCCTACCTGATTTGTTCCAAAGCAAGAACATTTTTTTTCAAAAGAAAATTCTGTTTTGTGCATAATTCTTGTTCTGGGTCTCTTCATAATGGAAAAAGAAGGAAACACATTTCCACCCACGTGGAATTCCACTCAATTTGGGATGGAAATTCAAAACAGTGAGCTGAATTCAACTTCGGAACAAATTCCCAATTGCTTTTTCAATCCAAATTGGGAAAATCCAATTGATCAGAGCGATCCCTTTGAGTCTGCCCTTAGCTCAATTGTCTCTTCCCCAACAACATCTCATCCGGGAATTTCGGGTGAAAACATTGTTCTCAGAGAATTAATTGGTAGACTTGGAAGTATTTGTAATTCTGGGGAAATTTCCCCTCATTCTTTTATAGGTGGAAATGGAAATCATAGTACTAACACTTCTTGTTATACTACTCCATTAAATTCCCCTCCAAAGCTCAATTTGTCAATGATGGATCATCAGATCAGAGGGATGGGAAATCAGTTGCCATTTTCCACAGATCCAGGATTTGCTGAAAGGGCTGCAAAATTTTATTGTTTTGGTGGGATTAATGGCCAAACAGGGGAGAATGAATCTGAATTCCCTCATAATCTCTCAAGAGTTTCAAGCTGCCAGTCTTTTAAGGTTGCTGGATCTCAAGTGGGTTTTCAAGAAAACAAAGAAGGGTTCTTGCAGGAGGGAATTCAAGCTTCTGATAAGAAATTCAGTAGGTTTTCAAGATCTTCAACCCCAGAAAAAGCAAAACTTGGTGATTCAATGGAGGAATCTTCAGTTTCTGAACAGATCCCAGGTGGGGAAATTGGGATTAAAGGTAAGAGTGATGCCAATGCCAATGCCAAGAAGAGAAAATCAATTCCGAGGGGAAAAGCAAAGGAAATCCCATCAGCTCCTTGTTCTAAAGATGCCAAGGTAATTTAAGTTCATCACAAACTTTTACATTTGTAAGTTTAAATTTTGCTGGGAATTCTGTGATTTAATTTCAATTTTATAGGCTGCAGCTGAAAATGAGGAATCAGATACAAAAAGAAGCAAGTCTAATGAAGGAAATAGTAATGGAAAAGATGAAGCAAAAGAAAATGGAATTCAGAAGCAAAGAAAGGACAATTCAAAGCCTATAGAGCCTCCAAAGGATTATATTCATGTTAGAGCCCGAAGGGGTCAGGCAACAGATAGCCATAGTCTTGCTGAAAGAGTATGAATTTTGCATTTTAATTTTTAATTTTTTCTCACCATTATTATTGATAGAATTCAATTGACAAGTCTCTTTTTTTTCCGAATTTTCTTTGGCAGGTTCGAAGAGAGAAAATCAGTGAAAGGATGAAATTCCTCCAAGATCTTGTTCCGGGCTGCAATAAGGTGCTCTTTTTATGCAATTACATAAAGTAAAAATGGGCTAGAATTCTATTAAGGAAAAATGTGAGAAAAATACTAAATTGAGCTTGAATTTTCATTTTAGGTGACCGGAAAAGCTGTTATGTTAGATGAAATTATAAATTATGTGCAATCGTTGCAGCGACAAGTTGAGGTAAATTCAGATTATCACAAGTCCATCATTTGTTATTGCAATTCAGAACTTTTAGTAATATAGCTAAAATTTGAATCGGTTATACTTTGTTCCAGTTCCTTTCAATGAAATTATCAACTGTCAATCCAAGAATGGACTTTAATGTGGAAGCTCTTCTTTCGAAAGACGTAAGTCGGTCACAATTTTTATTGTTGTATGTTGTGCCAATCCCATTAGAATTAGGCTGTGACTAATCTTTCATGTGTATTATGCAAATTTCCAGATCTTCCAATCTCGGGGAACTTTGCCACATAACATTTACGCAGTAGATACTTCAGCACAGGCTTTCCCTTATACATACCAATCTCAACAAGGGTCTAATATACATAATAACATTCCGAATGGAACAGAAACTCCCTTTCCCATGAACTCTTTGAATGCTGCAATTCGTCGAAACACAGTATTGCAACTACCTTCAGTTGATGGTTTTAATGAAGCTGCTGCTTCTCAGGTAAAAAAAAGTACATTAAGTTAGGAATAAGCAGTTTATAAAGTTTGTTTTTTTAGCAGTCATTTCTTCTAGGATTTTCAATTGCAGGGGCCAAAATGGGAAAGAGCTTATTTTTATACAGCCTGCATACTTATTGCCTTTTAATCCGTTTACAGGTTTCTGCATTTTGGGAGGATGACCTCCAAAGCGTTGTGCAGATGGGGTTTGGCCAAAATCAACCCGAGAGCTTTCATGGTGAGTTAATTTCCTTTTGGAATGGTCCCTTTGGTTTAATACTTGTCTATTTTTGGTACTCGCCTATATTAGAATATTTCTGAAGAGCACAAGTCGGTTGAAACTTGAATTTTCTTTAACAAATCAATGTCTACCTACTTCTGCTTTTACATTAGATGGAATTTTTTTTCCTCCAAAGTGAGTGGCTTTGTCAATGAAACCCATACTCTTTGATTTTTGAGAAAGTTCATCATTTTAACACCTCGCAAATGAAATCTCAGACTTTTTTGAAGTAATTAACATCATGGAAATCATATTATTATCTTATCGGCAATTTTTTACTGATGCAGGCTCAAATGCCGCAACTAATATGAAAGTTGAGCTATGATCACTACTTGTCGACATTGTTGAATTGATCTGAGGCCCCTAACTAATGAGAGGCCTCTGTATATAGAGACAAGGCTGTCTGAAAAATAAAATATATTCAGAGAAAGAGAAGAATTTTCTCTTCCATTCTTGTTTTTACTTTATAGCAATTGGATCAGCAACTGATATATATATATTTTTGGAGAACTCTTACTTCTTACATGGGCATCTGCCTGTGTAATTTTAGAACTAATTACAGCAAAGTGATGTGCAAACTCTACAACCACATGTAATATATTGTACTAGAGCATGATAAGAAGTGTGTTGTAGGGTAAAGGAGGGATATAATTTTCATTCTACTAGTCTTTGTATATTTTCTTGCTATTCAGAAACTTATCATTACTGCATTGAGATACCTTGTTATAATGTTTGTTACTTTCTTCTCCCTCTCTTTCCTACATTTTGTCTCATGTTATTTTTGGGCCAGAATAAATGAAAATAAATAAATAAATAAAATCATTTGCTTTATATTAAATTTGAATTCTTGATTTTATATTCACAGTATTTGAACTATATATGTAGAGAGAATAAAATGTAACATTAATTTTTTAAAACTAGACTTGTTACCATGCTTTGTTATTAAAATATTATTTTGTCCTACATGATTGAATGACTGTGTACCATGCTTATTTACCTCTAGTTTCCAACTAATAGTACTTTCAAAAGAAATATTATTGAAGCAAAAATAAATTATATTCATTTATTATGTCTGTGGAATACCTTCAATATAAGCTGCATATGCACTAAAATTAAAAGAGATCTGGTTAGTTAACGTCATGGTAAGTTGTTCAATTAGTCAATATAATGTTAACACGCAGAGAGAGATCACCTCCCGGTCTACGTGTCGATACTGTATTGGTCAATTGACCAAAATTAATTTTATGCTAACCACTACCCACCAAAAGATTCAATGAATTTGCTTCTTTTTTTAAAAGTGAATAAAATTGAGAACATTACAACAACTTGTCCAATCTTAGAGAATTATAAGATACCCATATCTTCTTCTTCTTCTTCTTCTTCTTCTTCTTCTTTTTAAAATATTTTTTCGAAGAAACGAAACCGAAAAAAAAAGAAAGAAAGGTTATTGATACTGATTTTTCTTCTACAATGTCTGTCATAATCAGCATTATCAGCAAGAATTTGACAGCGGAGGGGATTCTTAATTGTAACCAGCTGTTAGTAGGGACAAATGATCTGTTAAGTCCAAATGTTTGATTAAGTTTTTAGTACCATCGTTTAGCTGGAATCCAAAGTCATTTGGAAAATTCCCCCTCTTGTAATTTTCTTTTTATGTAAAGAAAACAAGAACTTTTTTCTCACTTTTCATTATTTAAATCAGGATGAAGAAGAAGAAGCATCAAAAGCCCAGGTTGGCAGCAGTGTGTGGTGTTGTGACTTGGCTAAGGAATCAGAAAACTTTTTGCAAAATCCCATCTGGTTTAGAAAATTAGGCAAAAATGATGGATAAGTAGAAGAATAAAGTAGTGGAGTTGAGATGAGATGAAGATGTAGATAGAGATAGATACCCTTCCCTTTGTACATGGACAAACTTCCCATCAAAGGCTGTCAGGAAAATCCAAGCTTCCAAGCACCAACAAAACAAATCTGCATGCCTTTTCCTTTTCTTTTCTTTTCTTTTCTTTTCTTTTTTACCTTTCTTATGGTGGCTGGCACACTTTGTTGAGTTACTCCTCCAATCTTATTTAGAAAAGAATTGCTAATATAAAAAAATTACTAATGTTATTTTGAAAAGAAATCTATTTCTAATAGAAATTTTATTTTAAAAGTGTCCTATTTTGAATAGAAAGAAGAGAATTGTGGGTATTCTATAAATATAGTATTATGCTGAGTTGATGAAATACAGTACAATCAAAAGTTATGTAACATCCTAATAGTTGAGAGACGGTGTGAGTGAGTTTTGTGTTTGTGTGAGGAGGATGATTTTTGCAACTTTTATATTCCATGCAAAAATAAGTTGTATTGTGGATGAGAGGATTTTGCAACTTTTAGTATGTGTGAAAAGTTGTGTCGCGGTACTATGGAACCTCAAATTTTAAGGCATAAAATTTGGGAGGATTATTGTAAGCCCATTATTTTGATATAGTGAAGTTTTGAAATTTGGCCTGCGATTTTTCACTTGAAGGATTTTTCACATTAAATCTTGTGTTGTTTTATCCAGGGGCGTACTTGCCTTAGGGCAGGGGGGCACCTGACCCCATTGAATTTTCAGGGGGTCAGGGGTCACATTAGGAGGGTCAAAAATTAAGAGGGTCATATTAGAAAAAAAAAATTAAGAGGGTCTAAAGTGAACATGTATACTAAGAAGCATGACCCCACTGTATTATGTTATATATATACTAAGTGAGTAGACACTAGGCAACAATCCCTAATTCCCAAATCCCACTAAGTCATTAAGCCAACTTTTCTATTCTTCTATATTATGGATATAGAGAAACGATTCCAATTTTTCGAGTATAGAAGGAATTGAGGAATTGGCTCAAATGTTGGTTCAGAAAAGAAAGGATGATGTGTATCTCCAAGTCTATTTGTTGCTGAAATTGGCTCTACTTTTGCCCGTTACTACTGCAACTGTTGAAAGGACATTCTCAGTCATAAATATTGTGAAGAATGAACTCCGTAACCAAATGGGAGATGAATGGATGAATGACTATTTAGTAACATACATTGAGCGTGATATTTTTGTAACTATAAAAAATGAGGCTATATCATGCAACAATTTTAAGTAATGAAATCTCGAAAAATGTTATTATAAATAATATTTGAGGATTGTTTAGTTTTGTAAGTTATTTTATAAAATTTTTATTTGTAAGAATTTTTTTTCCCAAGTTTGACCCCACTGAACAATCCGTCTGGATCCGCCCCTGGTTTTATCTCTCTTTATTTTATTGTATGGTTTGTGTTGACTTAATTCCCAACAAGTGTTATCAATAGCTTTGTAACGCTCTTTTCCGAAATAGAAAGAGAGGTTATGCACAAACACAACATAACTAATGAATTCATAATAAAACTCTAAGTCACAAAAGAATAATCTCATAACTATTAAATGTCACAAGATAAATCATAATAAATGTCAAACCGGCTCAAACCACAATATAAACTAATTATTACAACTCCAAACAAACTCATGTATTCATAGCCTAAACATAATATTTTAACCATTGGAAATAAGGGAACTCTCATTACACTTGCATTTGATCCCCCTGATTATCTGTCGGAAGAAAAATACAGAATGAGCCAAATGTCCAGTACGGATATAGAGTACAAGAGTAATGAAACGAAATAACTAACTCAATTAAATAAACAGAACTAAAACAAATAAAACTAACACAACGAAATAATAAGCTAAATCAAATGGTTGGGTGTTATTTCATACCGAGCTCTGAACAAAACAGAAATATGACTTGCCACATAAGAAAGTTAAATAATGCCACACATGCAAGTCACACACATTGGATTGCAAATCCAAATGCATGTAAAATCGGAAGACGTGTTCGTCACAAACATCACCAATCCAATGAACAGAACAGAACAAAAAACTAGGGTCGACCCATACGCTTCCCATAACAAAATCACCAAATGGCCAACTGGACTGATCACATGCACCTCTACGGAAGGTGTGGCATGCCTCGGTGTCAAGAGGACATGCATGTGGTACCCCACAGGTGGTTATAGCTCACGTATACCCTACGGTATATTCTAACAAAAAACCATGTCACAACACATGCGAAACAATATCAACACAAATGAGTTCTAATATGTACATGTTAAACTTAAACGAATCATCAATATAAAGTCTCCAAAAAAAATATTAACATGTACATTACTATGAACATCAAATTAAATTCTATACACAATGCACTAGTCTAATAAAGAGTACAAATATGAATTCCAAATATCGACGCCAAAATAAACTAACATAATAAATTTGACAAGAAATAATTATGAGAGACAATATTAAATTTCGAAACGAATAGCAAAATGAACAAATTAAAATTAAAAGAGTATCGCTGAAAGAGTACAGAATTATTAATTTAGGGATTATAAAATAATTTAATAATCTTGAAATTATAATTATAATATATAATTATAATCATATAGATTCTGCAAACAAACATTGCAAACAAATATCATACTTAATTAGTTAGTTGAGATTCTGCAAATATCATACTTTAATTTATTTTTAAAAAATAACTTGCCGTAAGCATTATGCATATAACATATATAGCCACGTGCTTCGTTTGACAAACTAAAATGATTTCATGAAATTGAATTAATTTAATCGGATTAAAATCATCAAGTATTTATTGAGGAGCAAATTTAAACTTGGCATTAGATAGCAACATGCCATTACCCCCTGCGGTCCTGCACATAGTATGGTATGCACAATTATCTTATAATATAGAAAAGACACATGTCTAAATATAAATATATGACTTACTTAAAATCAAATCTTAATTTCTTGTTTATTTATCTTCTACACCTCTCCTTAATTAGTTTGTATCAGATATATTATGATAAAGATTAAGTTTTGTTTATTATTTATATATCTTATTATTTCTCCTAATTTTAAAAGAATTTATTATTACCCACATATAAATTTAATTCAATTAATTTTAAGGCCTAATTTTACCAAATTCATTTATCCATCACTTATTAATATTTATTAGTTCACATAAATTAAATAACTAGTTTGACCGAAATAAAAGACAAAGTCCAATTAATATATTTTATAAAATAAATATATAATTTTTTGTACCAAGTATTACAAGTTTGATTGTTTGGTTCCAATGTAGAAGGGAATTAGTCGCACTGGTGTGACAAATAAAGAGAATAAAGATTGAAAGAGTTGGTGTTCATCGTGATGTTGATGAATAAGAGATTTTGTGTTTATGGAGGATCACCGTTGCAGTCACTAAATGAAGATAGAGACGACAATGAAAATGACGATGTTGTTTATGAAGTTAACGATGATGAGACAAGTTATACAGATGATGCGGATGAAATGAATGATCCGGATATTGTGTATGTTGTTGCGGATGACACGGAAAATATGGATAGCGCGGGTGATGTGGATGATGGTGACAACTACAAAAACAGTGACAGTGATGAAATTGAAGTGTTTACGGATTTGAGTGGAGGGAGAAATTGTTGAGGTACCCTACGAATCCTATTGAGATATAAAGTTGTAGTATTGGGGATTCGAGTCGAGGAAGGAATTGTTGGGTTATTTCTCGAATCCTATTCAGAAAAGAATTGCTAATATGGAACAGAAGAACTCAAAATTTTAATAGTAGTACTATTTTGGAGAGGAATCTATTTGTAGTAGAAATTTTATTTTGGAATTGTCCTATTTTGAATAGGAAAAGAAGAATTGTGGGTATTATATAGATAGAGTATTATGTTAAATTGTTGAAAACATCCTACGAGTTGAGAGAGAGTGTGAGTAGGTTTTGTGTTTGTGTGAGGGAGATGGTTTTTGTAACTTTTATATTCCGTGCAAAAAAAGAAAGTTGTATTGTGGGTGAGATGATTTTGCAGCTTTTAGTCCGTACAAAAAATTGTGTCGCCATATTGTGGAACCTCAAGTTTTAGGGTATAAAACTTGGGATAATTATTGTAAGTCCATTATTTTGATATAGAGGAGTTTTGGAGTTTAGTCTGTGATTTTTCCCTGTGAAAAGTTTTTCACATTAAATCTTGTATTATTTTATCTCTCTTTATTTTATTGTATGGTTAGGTTGACATAATTCCTAACATACTTGACATGAACATATGAGAGTTAAATTAGTCTTTTTTTTTTAAAAAAAACTTTTTCTTTTTTCATTTCACTTTTCTTTAAGATTGGAAAGGGGTTGACATTGGAAATGTTAGAAGTCAATATATACTCATCTGAAATTACATGTTGACCTAAAAGATTAACACTTTAGGTTTATTACTTATTAGAATATATATATATATATATATATATATATATAGGAAAAAATGTGTATACACAACTGTGTATTACACAGTAGGTTATAGCGACGATTTTTTGGGCTATAGCGACGGTTTCACCCGTCGTCATAGCTATCCTGGGCTATGGCGACAGTTTACCGTCGCTATAACCCAAAAAATCTGTCGTCCTAGGCCTACTGTGTAATACACAGCTGTGTATATACATATAGCCCATATATATATATATATATATATATATATATATATATAAAATCAAGATCAGGTCCGGACCTCCCGGACGGGAGAAAATCCGGACCCGATTTTTTTTTTTTGTAGAACAACTAAAAAAAAAAAATTTATGGAACTGAAATTTTTCAATAATACAGTGTTTTGGGTGTGTTTTTAATACCTACACCAACCAATGTATGTACAGTCTGTCCAGACTGTACAGACATATTTTGTTATAGGCATCCAAATCACACCCAAAACACTGTATAATGTAAAAATTCCAATTCCATAAATTTTTTTTTTTTTTAGTTGTTTCAAAAAAAAAAAGGTCCGGATTTTAACAAAATCCGGGAGTCCGGACCTGATCCGGGCTCTATATATATATATATATATATATATATATATATATATATATATATATATAATTCTTATACTTGTGTTCGAATGTGAGATTTTGTTACCACTAGTTATCACAACCATAGACATCATAGTGTTTTTTATGAAATGTTGGAGGTTTTTTCAACTTTTCAAAACCCGGTCATATGACAAGGTCATTATTTTTGTAATGAAAAACTATAATAACAATTCATTGAGATGGTCGTAAAAAATTAAAAAATAAATTCATACGCGAACGCACCGAGTTGGGAGTTAGTTGGTGAACCTTCGAGCTTTTATGTATAGTTCTCTCAAAATGGTATTATTAAATTAGAAAATTGATATTTTCACATGATTTTTTGATATATATTCACATGAAAACAATCGCTATAGATCCTATAGCTTCGGGACCTCAAAAAAAATTAAAAAACCAAAATCCGAAAAAAGCATACCATTCATTTGGTAACTACATACAGTTAAATGAGAAAAATTGCACCGAAAAGGCTGAAATCGTTTACTGTTTAGCCCTAATGCTAGTATTTAAAACATATATTATACTCCTTTTATTCATATTATTTGATCATTTTTTACTTTTTAAAGGTAACTTAAGAGTTTTCTAAACTCAAAATTGACATATATTCTTTTAATTTTCATCAATACTATGATAAATATCGTAAACCATCTAAAAATAGTACTAATTATAAGTTTTATTGTTTCATAATTTTTAATGAGTCATCTCAATTTTGAGTTTGAAAATGTATCAAATTGAAAGTCAATAATGATCATATAATCCAATAAATTGGGTAGGTTGCTAATATAGTTTAATATCCGCGATTATGCTATTTACTGGAATAATATATAAATCTCTGTGATGGGTAAAAATATAAAGAGTAAGTATATTTTCCATACTTGGCTGCTACAGAACGAATACATTTATTTTTCAAATGATTCATATCGTCAAGTGTAAAAACAAAGACGAAGTCACATGAAAAAATTTGACGGTCTGCGCTGCTGGGAGATAGCTCCGGTGTGAAAATAAGTACATGCTGAATAGAGTTAACAACGGAGGTATTAAATTTTAGTGCCGAAAAATAATAAGATACCTGATAATTATGGTGTAACATTGTATTTATAGTGATCACACCTTCTCGTCTATGCTTGTCCCCGTATAGAAATAGAATTCCTCATAGATGAATAACATAATGAGATAGAAGTGAATATCCTTACAAAATAAATTTTTACATAGAGAAACTTCCTCCACGTAGAATATGACCCACCGAATCAAGGGCGGAGCCAGAATTTTTTTCCTCCTGGGCTACTAAGTAGGTTGATCATTAAGCCAAGGAAATCCCTAGATCTTGCTCCCAAAATGGTTCCTGCTGCTGCCATTAGGCAGCAGCCCTGCCCCCCCATCCTATTTCCAAGTTATAACTGATTTACTCTTAATATACTACAATTTTTGGAGACAAGGTAATTTGCACACCTCTAAATTTAACAAAGTACAAACCAAGTTGTACAAATGTCTTAATCAAGTTAACTGAGAACTCAAAAGAGAGTCCCAACCTTATCCACTGCAATTGCTACTGCTATAGACAGCAACATTTAGCCTAACATGACTATTATTTCCTAATCTCATTTTTCTAACCACATGATGGTTTATCTCCCTGTTTAAGTACATAGAATATAACACAAGGGAGTAGTTCTAGAAATTATAAAACCTTTAAAACAAAAGCTTGGTTGTACACAAATTTAGATATATTACACTTAGCACATAAAAGTACTTTTAGAACTTATAACACAATCATGGCGGCCTTAATAGACTGCCCCAAAACAGTGTTTGACATGCTAATTTTTTTTTAACAATTGGTTTTCGCTAAAATTTGCTCTTCACTTCCATTTAGCATGTCAAAACACCTCTCCTAACCTTATATATAGTGTACTTATTTATCCCAAGCCTTGATCCCATCTATTTATCAGGTTTTAGCCAAAACAATCCACTTGGGACTTTTAATAAACATGTAGTGTGCATAGTTTTGTGTTACCAATCTCACAGCCTTTCATTTACATCATAAACCCATAATAACATATATTACTCCACAGCCCAACCTATCTCCTTGTGCTTAATCTCAGTCCATAGCAGTCAAATAGCATATCAATAATCATTCATAGCAGTTAACCTTATAGACACTGGTTAAGTTCACAATTAACTGATCAAACCAATAATATGTACAGATGTATAGCCTTGAAGACAGTTAAAAAATTAAAAATCAGACAACATACATGTGAGCTAGTTGCTTCTGATTTGAATTTGGATAGATTAGCCTCTTGAGTCATCTCAATCTGCACATAAATGCAGGACGCATAGTTACCACAATAGAATTACAAGTGAAGAAGATATTCTTTAATAGTAACATTTAACATAATGCTAATAAGGAGAAGGGAAAAAATGAATAACATGTAATTAAGGAGAAGGGGAAAATTGAAAATAAAAATCTTACTTTTTGCACCTAACAGAACAAAACATTTCACCTCATCAAGGAAAAGGAATTAATTGGTTGCCCCCAAGCTAAATCCTTAACCAATTAATTTTAGTGCAGAACACAAATCAATCCGCAAGCCAATCAACATATAAACGTAAAAAAATTAAAATTACAAAAATAAAACAAAAGTCTCTCAATTTATAATTAACAAAAGTCTCATTTTCTAATCTTCATCTCTCTCAGATTTTTCCAAAAACCAAACGATAATTCTAAAAACACAAACAGTGGCTTTCGGTTAACAATCATATCCAACTATGCAAACAACACAAATCACACAAACTGAAAAACGAAAAGGATGAGTAAATTAGCTACCGGATTCGAAATCTGTTCGTCATCGTGGTTAGGCAGCACCGCAGCAGTTCCTTAGTTAGTTAGTCCTTGGCTCTCGGTTGCTCCTCTTTCTTAGCCCTAGATGTGCTCCTCTGGTATTTGTTCGATTGTTTTGAGCATCCCGTTATTTTTTTTTTGAGATTACTTGGGCTTGGGCTTGGGCTTGGGCTAGGCTAAGATATACAAGTAAAAAAAAATTAAACTGACCCGGGCTACAGCCCAACCGAGCCCCTAGATGGCTCCGTCCCTGACCGAATCATCTATGGCAAATAACCACGCCCCAACAATTGGAATGAGTGGAGGAGACCTTGGATTAACTTCTACCAAAAATTAGTTGGGAAGTATTTAAGATTGACTTTGAATGGAGAGTTGGAAGCTGATTGTGCCCACAGAAGCTAAAACAATCATTCCAAATACTCAGTTAAATGTATTTGCTGCTTTTGTTTTGAAAGTGTATTTCAAAAAAGTTTGTTTGAAGGGAGGTAGCCCCTCCAATATTTAATAGAGATGTGACACGTGTCATGTGCATGTAAATAATGGATCAATTCTTTATTTAATTTCATTTTAAACAAACAAAAATATTAGGATTATATTGCACTGATTTTTGTTGGTTATGCATTCCAGGGTCCAGGGTTACCAAAATGTTTAGGAGAGACTGATGGAAAATGTTTTACTTGTGGGGATTTGTAGTCAATTTTATCATCTGGG
This sequence comes from Panax japonicus, assembly GCA_020205505.1. Taxonomy (NCBI): domain Eukaryota; kingdom Viridiplantae; phylum Streptophyta; class Magnoliopsida; order Apiales; family Araliaceae; genus Panax; species Panax japonicus. Next base: position 59,731 of record JAINUV010000494.1, read on the forward strand.
GAGGTGGGGTGGGGGGCAGGAGGATCCAAATACCAGGCTGTCATTCTCCCTATCACTCACTCTTTATGTAAAGTTGTAAATTGAAACAAACAGTTCGGGTTAGATTCGAAAAAATATAAACAAGATTCGAATTCGTTAATAATATGATCCAAATCTGAGTATAAAAAATAGTTCGAATAAAAATACGAATAGAATCTAAGAAGTGTTATACTCAACTCGTTTAAAATTCAAACTACTCGAATTCTCGATTGTGATTCGATATATACTCGATTGATACATATTCGATTAGATACTCAATACATTCTCTTATAATGTATACAAAGTTAAATCAAATTAGGACAATTAATTATTATTTTTTAAAAAAAACAATTGAGATTTATATTTGTAAAATATAACAGTAAATCTATTTTCTTATAAAAGTAAAATAATAAATTCAATTTATAATTATATTTATTATAAAGTTAGTTATTATGTGAAGACTTGAATTCGAGTTTGAATTCGAAATTCACTAGTAGTTTGAATATAATTCAATATGAGTCGTCGGATCGAATTCGAGTCGAATCTGATTAGAATTTTTCAAATACAATTCGAATCCGAGTCAAATTCGAGTATAAATTTAACTTTTCGAGCCGAATTCGAACAGTTCTTCAACTCGTTTTCACTCTTGTATTTATGGCCCTATCTTTCACCTTTGACAAGCAGCATTTTGCTAGTGTAAATGGGATAACCTAGTGGTGTTGCTTTATTATTAAAAATCAAGGAAATAAATTAAATGTACTTTTAGAAAGAAGTTGAATCTAGGAAGGGAGATAAAACTCGAAGGATATTTTTATTAATCAAAAGAGTTATTTTACAATGGAATATTGCATGCCCAAGAAGGGACCGATTACATATCAAAAGAAAAATGCCAAATGAAATTAAAGATCAAGCCTGAAATTAATCTACTCAATCAAGCCTAAATCATACTAAATGAACCATGGAATATTCCCACCAACTAAAATCTATAAACTTTGAATTACACTAATTAAGTACAAATTATCACAATATCTTCCTCCATTTAGTTATCCTAGCGTTCCACGTTTCGGATAAACATATTTTGTACCAGCTAAACTACCGTACTACTGGAATGTTACGTTTTCTGTTTGTGCTTTCGCTCCATGTACGGTATCGAATGGTGATCCAGATAACATTGCACTAATTTCTCATTATATGTTGCAACGATCATACCCGGAGAACCATGAGGAGGGTTCTACTAATTTAGTTGACTCCTCATCACCATTATAAAATGGCTCGAATTCGTCTCTCCATCGCTGATCAGCTGTGGTGTCCAGTTCCACTGCATCATATTTCGCCATGACCGAGTCATCATAAACAGGTCCTACTTCTTTGGCCATATCATAAACAGATCCTACTTCTTTAGCCCTATGGGACTCCGCAAGTAATTGATTCAAAGAACTAACATCTTGTTCATGCTTCCTCTTCAATTGATCAATCTGTTTGTAAGCCTTCTCAGTTTCTTGCACGGCTTCTGCAGCTTGGTTCTGAAAATTTTGAACATTATTACGGGAACACCGGCAGTGGGGCAAGTAAAACTTTTTTTGAGTTACCATTGAAAAATCATGTCGTCAAATAAGTAAGAAAAAAAAACTCCATCATATCATTCCACATTACTAAAGGAAAAAAAATGGACTGCAAGCCGCTAAATGAATACTACAGGTCTGCAAGTTATAAAATTCTGAAATCAATAGAAATGATACATGTAGCAAACTAGAATTTCCACACGAAAATTCCCTTGGATTATATAAACACATTTTAGTATAATTTAAAATTTACGAATACAAAAAATTTATAGTAAACGCATGCGATTATTACAAAACATGCAGCCATTATATAGCCTGATGCAATAAAAGGATCCATTGTACTGCAAGTTAGTGAAATTACCCACCAACATGGCTTCAATGCAACAAACTTCAATGAAACCATTTTGCTTTTTTATTATTTATATTTTTGGCATACACCTAGAATTAAGATCAGTAAAGGATGAATGATGAAAGAATGAAAAAGATAAAAAAGACAAATATTGAGTTCATAATGATAGAACAGAAACCTCAAGGAGAGCAATTAAACAAGCAATCAATTCAAACTTACTTGGGCAGTAGCTACAGCTTCTTCTGCTTCTTTAAGTCGGACAAGTAGTTCACCAGCAGCTTGTAGAGCTTCAGCAGTATCCCTCAGTTGAGCCTGAAGACCTTTGTTCTCATCCCTAAGATACCGCCTCTCTTTTTCCCTTTCCACTTTTAATGCTGAAATTTCTGCAGCAAGGGTGTTTATGAACTTAGATTCAGCACCCCTTACTCCGGCCTTGGCAGCTGCTTTCTTAACATCTTCTATACCATCCTGAATCTTCCTATGCCTATCAAGCAACTGAATATGTTTCTCCTGAAGATCTGCATATTGTTCAATCATGCGGGCATGGCCCTGCATGGCCATCTGCATCGATACCTTCAGCTCTTCTGAGCATTTCTTCTCCATGTCTAATTCTTCTTTTTGCTTTTCAGTAATCATACGACTAGCTTCAAGCTCAGCTCTGAGTTCTTCTGCAAGAGAAATCCACTTGCTTTCTGCTTCAGTCCATAGAAACCTCTCCATTTCTAGTTTCTGTTCAGCACTCTCTCCAGTTGACTGAGGAATGGAGCACAATGAGGGAGCCATAATTGGCTCGCATGAATAAGTCAATTGCAGGAGAGGACTTCCTTTTTTAGCAGACTTAGGTGTAGCGTCTGTATAATATTGTAGTTGGGTTCTTAAGTCTTGAATCTCTTCAACAAGTACATCCCTCTCACCCATATCATAGAAGTTCCGGTAACGTTCCAGCTCATCTTGAACTCTTTTTAACTCAATTTTTGTGCTTAAGAGTTCTGGATGGTTTTCGTATTTATCCTTCAAAATCTGCAAAAGCATCATGATAAGACGCAAATTTTAGAAAGGGGACAATAGATTTAAAACTGGAAAATACTCTTATGTTAAGTTAACATAAAACCTAATTCACCTTATTCTCATCTTTCAGTGATACTAATTCGTCCTCCATAAAATCCTCGGTAGATAAAATTCCATCCATCAGGCTTTCAAGGCGAATAATTTTATCTTCCCGCATTTGCCCAATTATGGTATTGCACTCCCTCTCATGTTTATACTGTTGGACCTGATATTCGTAGCCATAATAAAGTGTCAGATGGGTAAGAAGGAAATGTCATGGTTCTTGTTTTGCGATGGAAACAAACCTACCAGACGGTTGAGTTGCCTAATTTCCGAATTTTGCTTTGTGCAATACTCCTCTAGCGCCATCTCTCTCCTAATAGCCCCTGCCAGGACCTTTTCTACTGCCTGTAATATAATTAAAAAGTTCAACACTTATAAGAATAGTGAAGATGAAAATAAAATACATAAAAATCCTGTTGATGCCTTCAGACATACCTTGGGAACTTGCTTAATTGACTTCTCTGCTGATTGTGACCCATCATCAACAATGACTAACTGCAGATTTGAACTGTCATTTGCATCTTTGAGTTCTTGGGAATTTCTGCTATTGCACTTTCTGCACAAAAAGGTCATTGGAACTCCTCCCGCAAGTTCATTATCTTGAAGAAGAGTTTGGACACCCACATCAACTTTGTGAACTTGTAAAGTTGGTTTTATATCCCCAGGTTTGTAGGAAAACCTGAAAGATGACCGCCTCAAACCTGAACTCTGACGATGACTATCAAGAATATCAAGCCCACGCTGGAGACTAGCAGCCAGGTGTTCACTTGGTCGATTATAATTTTTAAATGTTTGAGTAGACTGAGTATTCCAACAAATGCTTTTTGAGGGCTTTGCAAAAGATAGATGTATGGTCTCTGGGGTCAGGTTACTGTCTCTAAGATCTTTCTGTGAAGCAGTTAAAGTTGATGAAGTTCTAAGACTTTTTCTGCTGCTGTTACAAAGTATTGGTGAAACACTTGGAGTGGGAGACTTGATACCTGGGGATACCTCGCATGCCACTATGCTGAAATTAGAAGGATCTGAAAAATCACTTGAGCTATTCAAAGGACATGGTTTTACTTCTCTTGCATCATCTGCAGAAACTTGGCTTGTTGTACAACTGGGGATATCCATCACCGACGTTGTTGAAATTTCTTCATTCAGCAAATTACTGACAGAGGGTGGAAGACAATCAGGATCGGGCTGCCTAGAATTTTTTTTCTCAAAACTTTCAACTGAATGGGTCAAATTTTCTTCAGAATTTCCCTCAGTGCAATGCTGCACTTCAGTCTTTAAACAACTTGGTGTATTCATACCAGATTCTCCACCATGAAAAGGAATGATCGCATGCATCTCGACCTGTTCAGAAATTTCTTCTTCCATATTCGCATCAGTTTCCTCAGAACCCTGTCTTTTGATAGAATTAATTCCAGATGTGATCTGCTGAGATTCCCCAGTTCCCTTTTTAGATACAGTATCAGGTTTTCTCCCATCAACCTGTTCATCAATTGACATCCTTTCAGATGTATTTTGAAGTCCTTTTGTAGAGGCCAAGAGTTTTGAATCAACTAACTGTACCCCTTCAAGTTTCTTCCCATCCATGGAGTTATTTTCTTCAATGCCTGCTAGCAGCAAACCAATTAGTTCTGCTTGCTCAACAATTTCCATCTCTTCATCACCGTCATCATCAACATGAGGCAACGTTATAGGACGGTTGAGGCTAAATTTAAGAAGATTCAAGCTTCTACGAGCATTCCACCCTGTTGAATAGCCTCCATTTGGTTCAGTTTGGTTTCCCTTTTCCTTCATTCGAAATAGTTCATCCTGTCATATGCACCCAGTCAGAGAATAGTTTTTTCTTGGAAATCACATTTAACAGCAGAAGTAATTAAAATTTTCTGATGGGAAGTAAAAACAAGGCAAGGAGGATAAACCTTAAGCTGCCGTATCACTTCTCTTAAGACGTTAACATCGTCCTGCACTTCTTCATTAACAACTGCCTTATTTTTGATTGCCTTTGCACGTTGAGCGAATCTGAGTGTACTGAAAGTCTCACTCTTACAGCTGCATCGTTAATTAAATTATGTAAATTTTATTTCAGAAAAGGTGATAACATGAACAAAAACACAGTATAGAGTAGGTTCTGTATATTACCTTTGTGCCGGAGAAATGGCACAAACCATTGCTAGTTTTGCGTTTCCACCAAGAGATTCCTGCAGTAAGAATGTCAACTTCGAATCCCTGTAAGGAATATGCCTTTGCTTTCCTGTTTGGGTAACTTCTGCAAGAATGTTTATCAAGTTCCTGTACATATCACACATTACAACACTTAGCACCGGATGAAAACCACATGACCATGCAAGAAAGTCCTAATGATATATGTGAACTTGTCCACTGGGTATGTATTTACAGAAGGTCTAACATATACTACAAACTGAAATCATCAATAGCCACCACTAAATAGTTCAAACAACAAACCAATGGAAAACCCTACCCGAGCTGGGAAAGTGAACGATTAATATTCCCTGCTTCCTTCAAGCGTTCTCCAGCTGCTCCTGTTAGCTTTTGTCTTTCCGAACCAGCAAGATCAACAAGATTTATTCTACTTGATTTGAAGCAGCTCAACCCATCTGCCACACTCTACAAATTGAAACTTAGATTAAGACTATATTGAATATTTAGCAGAAAAGGTGAGAGAGTAAACATAAAGAACCAGCTATATTGTAAACCTACTATAATATCTTGAAGAACCTTGCATTTTACTGGAAAATGGAAAAAATCATTATCTAATTATCTCAACATAGGAGTTGATACTAAATATCATTTCAAATCCAGTATTCTAATTTCTAACCTTGCATCGTGATTCAACAACACAAGTAAACACACTGTGTGAACGAGAACTCTCAGCATTTATGCTTGTTGCACCAGTCCTCCTATTTGACAAGCCCTGAATCATTTATGCAGAGTTAATGATTGCAATGTCCAAATAACTATGCATCCAATGAAGCATCATTTATAGAAAACATCAATAGTCATACAAAAAAAGATATTACATGGAACACTAATCCATGAGCCACATATATTCCTTTCAATAAGTTGTCTTGAGTAGAGTCGCAAAATGCATATTATAAGATGAGCATAAAATCTATGCGGACCTTCATAAGAAGTCGTGTCACATCCTTCATTGTGCATACACACTCCTCCCTTAAATTTTCAACATAGACACCAGTTTTGACATCTTCTCTTATCTGTAAGGGAACTCACAAATCCGTAACAGAAAAAGAAATTTAAGACCTCAAGATTGCCAATGGTATAAAAATCTAAGCAAAACAATTAATACTCCTTTACCTGGAGGTTCCTTTGACTTGGGTCCAATAAATCGGTAATTTGTTCATTATAAATCTACACATTAAAACTTAAAAGAATTAATAGGGAGTTTTTGTTCATAGTAAATCTGTGAATACGAACTATAAAGAATTTCATAAAGTGAAGAATTAGTTTAAGTATGTCTATTACATATAAGGACTAGACCCAATCACTTAACCTCAAGAAAAGAACACCGGCACTGATATCGGAGTTGTTTGTCGGTATGTTTATTTTGCTCCTAAATACAATAAAGACAATGTGAACATAAGAAGTCTGAGATACAAAATCTAAGCATTAGAGTTTGATAATAAAGCAAACAGAATATCACCTCATCTATGCGGGAAAAGAGTCTCTGAAAAACACGGGGTGTCAACCCTTGTTGATCACTTGATAGGTTTTCTTCCAACAACGCATTGGCTGGTCCCCATATTGTGTATGTCTTTCCACTCCCAGTCTAATCAGTTCAATATTAAAATGTGTGTTATATGGTTAGCAAAATTACAATTACATTTGAGTGTGTGTGAGCATGTGTAGCATAGCCATATCTTTACAGAGGAAGAAACAATGTCAGGCCAGAAGATACTGAACAATGTCAGGCCAGAAGATACCTGTCCGTATGCAAATACAGAACTGTTGAACCCAGCAAGACAATTTTCAACAAGAGGAGCTCCCACAAGTAGGAATATATCCAGCTGCAAATGCCATATTAAACTAAGATTCTAAGGATTCTACATTTAACCGGACCTTGTTCAATAAGCAACAAACAAGTACTACAAAAATCAATCTTGCCTGTGTTGATTTAACATCCGCAACAGAGTCAAATGTAAATGTCTGGCCAGCAATTGACAAAGAATCACCAGAGCTTTTCTGAACTATCATTTCTCCTTCTTCCTCATCCTTATTCGGGGGCCGCATTCGCACTATGACCTAATTCAAGTGACATACATAGCAAGAATGAACAAATTTCCTACCATTATAGTACATCTTTTCCTATGAAAATAGGTAGCTAATGAAGTGATTCTAGACATCACAAGTTTCCCGCTTACTCCCACTGAACAAAACCCATTACTCAAGAATGTTTTACACAAAAATATAAAGATTCAAAAACATGTCAAGTTTCCATTTCCATCAGTCAAATAAAGAAAGCAGAATTCAAATTCAATTATGCATTAACCCTGTACTTTCCTAAGCTTTTGAGCAATTTCTCAGTAATCATAAGGCTCAAGTTAAGTCAACTTGACTCAATTAATATTCAAAATTTAAGCGTGACTAAAGGATCTACACATTCAAATATACACCTTTTCCCACCATTTTCTCAGCAGACAATTAAAGAAAGCTGAGAATCATATTAGGAAATAAAAATTAAAAAAAAAGAAAAGAAAAAGAAAGGCAAGTAATCAGCAATTAACAACGCATAAAATATAAAACAACACTCAACTAAAATTAATTTTTAAAAATTGAGGCATTAAAAAATACACACACACCTTAACTCCTGAATCAGAAGAGCCAGGGACTCCTCCATTATCGAGAACAGCATCGACGCTGAGCTTTCGTTTCAGAGGGTTCGGAGGTCTAGGCGGAAGCGGGCTCTTCAACTTCCCTGCGGCCGACAATGGCTTCCTGGCGACGGAGGGAGAATGCGATGAATCCGGCATAGCATTCAGATCCACCGGCGGAGCATTCTCTTTAGACAATTTCTGTTTTCGACCTGATCGCTGTTTCAACGAAATAGGGTTCGGTGAAGATGCCGCCGGCGTGTCCGTCGGGTGATTCTCCCTTAAGATTGTGTTTCGTGGCTGCATAAAGTGCTTCATTTTATCTGCAGACTTCAAGAATTCAAGAGATACAAAGGAAAGCGATGAAGATGGAGCGAGAGAAATTAGGGTTTGGTCAGACAAGGTAGCAAGAGAAGAAGAGGGAGAAGAGAGAGAAATGTAGCCGTTGGCGTTGGGAGGGACATACTTTTGAATTGGATTGGGGCTCACAGGAAGAACGTCATAATTTCACATGGGCATTGGCACTTTCTTTATGAATTTGTTTGACAAAAAATTAAAAATAAAGCCTTTTTTTGAACTGTATTGGATCTAGAGAGCGTTACTTTGGAGATGAGCTCAGGAGATCTTTGATAAAAACAGAATGAAAATTGAATAAATCTGAAATAATTGACATGTAATGACAAAATTTTATTATTTTATTTTCTTTAAAAAAATTTAAAATTATTGTAAATTTATTTAATATTACTTAATATAATAGTTATTTTTTTTAATTTTTTTTATTTCATTCAGCTGCTCATTCAGTTCAAAAAATCTGACTTGGTCATTCAGCTCGTCTATCTTACCGATTCAACCAGGCAAAAAGAAACGCACTGACCGATTCAACCATTCAGATTCAGCTTCATTCAGCGCTAAACAAACACCCTCTAAGAATGAGTTGTGGGCATCAGGTTAATGGATTAGGGAGCCAGAAACTGCACATGCAATGCCGCATAAGAATGAAACACCAACACAAGCAATGAAGTTGGGGTAAATTTCAGTTCAATCACCAATCATGAGAACCAGAGCATATTCGTTTGGTATAAACTAACCACGATATCTTTGAAACCTTGTTCCAGGTTACAATTGAACTAGAAGCATGTTGTACACTGGGTGGAGTCAGTGGGTCAGTTCCCCGTTAACAATTTGCCCCACATTAATTTATATAGTTAGAGGCTTCCGCTGACATCCTAAAAATGGGCTACAAGGCAGAATTTAGCATAATGATCATCCAAAACAATCTACTAAAAGGCTAGAGATTAATATGTCATTCACTAGATATCCAAGTAGATGAATAATGGCTATTGATATACAGAGGGAAGAAGAAAGTTGGACAAAGAAGAATATGAATAGACTCTTGAGGACAAATTGGGCATAATAACTAAATCCTATTGTTAGTCTACTACACAAAAAGTTAGTTAAAAATAGGACCCACTTGTGGTTTCCCTATTTATATCACTCTCATACGGAAGTGGTTAACATCAAGTTTATTTTTGGGCAAGTAGGTCAATTGACCAATAGATTACCAACTTACCAAAAAATAAACTTCATGCTAACCGAATCCCTCTCTTGCGTATACTTTCAGTGTAATAAACTCTAAACTTGTAAATTACATCAAGCACGCCCTTGATGACACTTTCGGTGTATTAAACTTTAAACCTGATAAGCACCCTAACAAGCAACAACAAATGACCTTTGAAGGTCATGAAAAGAAGAATGCTGAGAAGGCTTACCTGGTAGATTTTTGGAAGAACGCCAACAAACTACTTTATTTAAGTTTATAACACTTCAAAACAAATAAAAGCAATTGATTTTTAATATAAGAATTGTTCTATTTATTATATTCTGTCAATAAATAACAAATTGCTAATGGTTATAAATAAATAAAAAATCATATGTTGGCACACTGGAAAAGCTCTAAAACATTGATTTGTAGAATTAGTAGAACACAACTCATCTTGAACAACATGAAGTTTGCTTTGATCCATCAGCGCCATTGTTTACAAGGCTTACCCTATTAACAGACAACTCGGCTTTGTATGACTCAGAATTTAAGACTTTCCGGCTGACATTGCTATATATCTCCCGAACCACAATTTCAAAAGCCTTTTTTACATTGGTAGAATCCAGTGCTGATGTTTCCATAAAGAACAAACCCTCTTCCTCTGCCAGCTTTACACCTTCTTCCACACTTACATCCCTGATGTTCTCTAAATCACTTTTGTTTCCAATTAACATCCTTGCTACAGTTGTATCAGAATGAGCTGCATGATTATTCACAAAGTTGAAAAATATGAGATTTTCAAAGCTCGTAGCAAAATATAAGAGCGTCAAAATAGACAGAACATATATACATAATGCTTAGCTTAGAGCATCATTGGAATCATATAGGAAACGCTGATGATTAACACAAATCGGAACTTTATAAAGAATAGTTTACATGACTGATATTTTAAAATGATTCTACAAATATAATGGGGAAAACGATATAAATAATATCGCTAAAGAATATCTACGTACAGTGCAATTCTTTCACACCAAAGATCAAATAATACAGCTTAATATATGGGGAAAGGGAATATGTGACTTGCATAGCCAAACTTGACTATAGATACACTCATTCATTAATGACATCTTTGTATTTTCATCATTTCCATTATTGGCGTTCTAGACATTTCACTATTTTATTACCAAATACTACGTCGTTTTATACCTGATCTATAGCCAAGCTTAGCCGTGGCAACACATATTCCCTTCTCCCTTAATATATTCAAACTTGGAAGCTCAAATGTTATGTTTTATTGGTGCAATTGCTTCACTGGTGATTTGTTAGCTGATATTTTCCTAAGATATTATGTTATTCTCTTATGAATCTAAGACTAAAGAAGATGAAGACCAATTATTTTAGGATTGTGCAGTATTCTACAAAGTCTCTTTCCACTCATCAAAACATTACCACTCCTGATAGCTTAACAAAGATAAACAAGTATGCCATTCTCCACCTCAAGTAAATTAAGACTTGAACATGATGAATAGGAAGTGGTCTTGTATTTTGATTTTATTGGTTTTCAAAATCAAGTTTAGTTTTAAACACCTACAGTGGTCGATCTTGAATCGGTCGGGGTATGAAAAAAGATTATGGTACTTGTTCTGTTTGAAGACATTGAATTTTGCTAACCAAAGCCATGAAACCAATAATTAAAAAAAAAATGAGGACATGAAGGTATCAAAATTTTTGAAGTATCTTTCTAAAATAAATAAAGATTCATAGACTGAGGCACAAACTTGAAGACAGAGTTATATTCATTGAAGAGGTCTGAATATTTTGGAATATACTGTGTTACTCATACTAAATTTAGATCCTTATATGCACGTATATAGAATATTAGGAGGAATATTATTAGAGGGCTATTATTTGGTTCCCAAGTTGTGCCTCTAAAATCTAAATTAGAACTTAACTGGAAACACAATAATACTAATCCAGCCTGTCCCAAATTGAGAATCATATTTCAAAACAGCGAAGGCAACACAGACTTTATGTCATGCCAAAGGCACACTAAGATTTTACATTTTTCAATTCTTTTTCTTCTTCTTTTTCCCAAATTACTTCTGAACTCTGATTTTATTTTCTCAAAAAACACAAAGAACATATTAGGTAACTATTTCAGAACAAGAAGCAATGGTTTCTATCTCAAGATCCAGCTGAAAACAAGATATAATGGGTCTAGTATTGATTTACAATTATTCAATTCAAATCATAACTGAAAATTATTCTCCAAAAAGGGTAAACAGACATGTATAAATTTCAAAAACATTCCAAGACAAATCAGAAAACAAAGGTCAAAAACTGAATCCAATAACAGAGAACAAACACATCCTATTTTTTCTCTATCTTCTTTTCCTTTACAATATTTGTTTTAGATATATAATGAAATTTACTTCACATCTAAGCAATAGTAAAATTTATCGTATTTGGACACAACAAATCCCTTCTATCTATTGATTTTCAACTGATCCACCATAATCTATAGAAAAATCTTTTCAGGTCCTAAAACTGAAGCTTAACCATACATAAAGCAACTAACTTTAAACTTAAAACTACTATTACATTGTGTCTCTAGCATGATTTTAAGACTAAATTTAAAAATCAACTGGTTTAAAATAATCTAATCCTCAAATTCAATCCTACATACACAAATCTAATAAAGGCAAATGTTAAAATGCACTTCGAATTTAACCAATTGCCCTTGGCATATAAAACACATTTCACATTTGCAACACTTTATGCAATAGATCAATACGGAGTGCATTAATCAATTTTTATTTTACTCAGTCCCATAAAAATAGTCTCATTTGAAGAGGAAAAAATTGTTCCACAAAAAGAATTCTTTAATGTAACTCAAATATTTGCAAATTTTGTAAATGGGACTTTTTTGTTGGACGAAAGGAGTAAGATTTAACTTACTGTCGAGCTCTTGGAGCCAGCGGCGGACGCTATCGAAGGTGGTGCGGCGGCTGATGTCGTAAACAACCAGGGCACCGACGGCGCCGCGGTAGTAGGCGGAGGTAACAGCGCGGAAGCGTTCTTGGCCGGCGGTGTCCCAAATCTGGGCCTTAACTTCCTTGCCGTCAATATCCATGGTCTGGGTCTGAAATTCAACGCCGATTGTGGCCTTCGAGTGAAGATTGAACTCATTTCTAGCGTACCGGGAAAGGAGGTTCGATTTGCCCACTGCTGAATCTCCGATTATCACTACTTTGAACAAATATTCTTCTCCCTCCTCATCACTGGAGTCCATCTTGAGGTTTTTAGGGAGAGATTTTGTTTGTAATTTGAGGAATGAAAAGGGGTAGAATTAGATTTAGCAGAGGAGAGAGAGAGGATTTAGAAGGAGGAGGAGAAAAGGCTGGCAGTGGGAGGAGACAAGCGTGCGTTATTAGTGGGACCAGTCTCGCGGAGTCTCTTACTAATGGTGCATATACTTTTGGTGGGTTAACTACAAAAGCATTCCTCAAAGTTTTATAAAATTCTACTTTTAGTTCTAAAATATCAATGTTTTCAATTATGTTCCTTAAAGTTTATTTTTTTTGTAAAATTGTTCCCTTTTCATACATCGGTGAAGTTATAGGTCGAAATTCATGTTTTATACAGTTGAATACATATTTGACTCATTGAAGCACAAGCACATAAATACAACAATATATGCGTTATATGAAACATAGATAACATAATTCTAATGATTTTGAACATATATGCGAAGTATTTCGATCTATAATTTCACTAATATAATAAAAAGAAAAAGTTTTATAAAAATATTAAACTGGAAGGAACATAATTGAAAATTTTAATATTTTGGGATTAAAAATATAATTTTATAAAACTTTGAGAGACACCTTTGTAGTTAACCCATAAAAACAATATTATCTTAATAAATAACTATACTTTTACAATTATATAAACCATACTTAACACATTTTGTGTGACAATTAGTATTCGAACTTGTCATTATTAAAAATGACTAAAAAAATATTACTCCTTTCAAATTAGATTAATATTGATTTTTAAAAAATTGATTTCAAATATTTTTAAATTTAAAATCGTAATTAATTCATTTATTTAATGTTAATACAATTATAAATATCATAAAATACCTAAAAAATATTATTACTTATAAGATTTATTATTTTTACAATTTAAATGAATTATACTAATTCTAAATTTAAAAGTATCTTAAATTAATTTTAAAAAATCAATAATGATCTTATAATTAAAAACTAAGAGAACATGTCTGAACTATGAACAAATTTGTATATCTTTTTATTAGGATTTTCCTATTGTATGATCTTCACCCATAAATTTAATTATACAAATTTTAATTTTATCTATAAAGTATAAATATTATTGAATTTGTAACTGATTAATATCGTAATCAGTGTTAATTGTATTTACTTACAATTCCAAATAATTGTATTTAAAGTCCGTGTGAGACGTTTTTAAACTCTTTAAGATTATGAAATAATAAAATTTATAATAAATAATACATTTTAGATAGTTAAAAATTAAAATAATTTATGTCAATTTTTTATTTAAAAATATTTTACGTTAATTTAAAATTTTTAATAATTATGAAATACTCCCTCCTTCCCAAATTAATTGCTCATTTTTGACTTTTTTTTAAGTCAAATTGACTATTTTTAGAATTAATAATTAAGCATATATAAATATATTTTTAAAATTATAAAAATTAGGATTAGTAATAAATTATATATACTTTCTTTTGGTTATAATCTCTTTACCTATATTTTAGCAAAAATAGTAAAAAGATTAATTTTAAAAATGGTCAATTTGATTTTAAAAAGTCAAAACTGAGGAATTAATTTGAGACGGAGGGAGTAATATAGAACGAAAGGATGTTCCTAAGTCCTACTTAGGCAGCCAGCCCGTTAAGAAATCTTTTTTACTCGTCTTTTTAGAGAGTAAAATTTGTTTCTTTTATGGGTAAATTTCATATTCTATTACATTTTTAAAAATAATTACAACAATAGTGCCCTCATAAGTTTTTTACACAACTAATACACGTCCATATTTATTTACAATCTTAGTGCAATTAAGATTCCTTAATTTAGGGAATTAGTATTCAATTAGGATTCCTTAATTTATGGATTAGTTATACTCATGACTTCTTCTCTCTCTCTCTTCATCTATAACAAGTGCAGTTAGTCATCACCCTTCTTCTTCATTCAACGTATTATATATATATATATATATATATATATATATATATATATATATATATATATATATATATACTCGAACTCATCTTTTACAGCCGCATTCTTAAATACCCATGTCTCACCTCCAATCCCCACGTCGCCGACGCCGTCTTCCTCCCGTATTACGCCGGAATCAACTCTCTCCGATACCTCTACGGCTCTGATGCCAATTTCAACTCCCAACACGGCCTCAATTTGTTCCAATTTCTTCGCTATTTTGATTCTCCCTCCCTCTGAGAAAAAAATCACGGCCATGACCATTTTTTAGTCATGCATGGCCTTTCTGGCTCGGGATTTTTGTCAGCCATTATCAAATGATCAGTCCATTTGGGGAACTTCTTTTCTTGAATTACCCGATTTTTTTAATGTCACTGCGTCACCCGAATTCAACGTTTTTTCATAATGCAGTTAGTAGTCAAACTATCATACCAAGGTAACCAATTCTGTTTTATTAAGTTTCCAATTTATTTTGCATGTAATACAGTTGGTAGCCAAACATTCATGCAGTTAGTTGCCAAACTTTCAGACTAAGGTAACTAATTCATACTGTAGGTGTGAAGATAGATTGGTTATCTTGGTATAAAAGTTTGGTTACCAATTCAGTTTTATTAAGTTACCAATTTCGTTTGAATGTGATGGAGTTGGTAATCAACCATTCATACAAAGGTAACCATTTTATTATTTATGAGTAACAAAATAGTTATTAAAAAAAATTCAGAACATTAATAGTTTCATTTATTTATTTTTAAACTTTTTGTAGGGCGAATCTACTTCTTATTCTCATTGGCGTTTTGGACAACGGAGATTCGCGGTGGTTTAGCGGCGGAGTATGTGAGGTGTAGCGGCGGACTATTATTTCAAAGTGTATGTGAGGGAGATGAAGATTTGAATTTAAATATTTAAGTTTGAATTATTATTTTGAATTTGTGTTTGTTGTTAGATCCAAATATTTGAATTTGAATTTGAATTATTACTTATTGCAGTTATTTGTCCTTGATTTTAGGTTTCCTTATTAATGTGAATTGTACTATTTTTGTAATATATACAATCTTTTTGTAATTATTTAGTTGATACACTTTTTTTATAATTATTTTCTATTTGTTGTATACTTATGTAAAGAACCTTTTTTTTATTTGTTAATTATAAATTTGAATAAAACATTAATGATTTAGTTTATCATCTTATTCCTACATTAAATATTAAATTGTTTATTTTTCATTTTTTTAAATATATTTTAAAGAATAATATTAAAATTATATAATCATTTTAATTAATTAAACAAACTACTGCACTCTTCCTTCTGCACAACACCTGGGCACATTCTATAGGGCTTTTTTTAGTTTGTTTATGATTTTATATTTTTATATTTTATTGTATAAAATTATAAATTAAACACATTTTCAATTCTAAATGAAATCACCGACTTAAAAAATTACTCGAGTTCAAAAAATTTGCAAATTTGAATAATCGTATTAAATCCCTGTTATGTATTGTAATAAATTTTTGATTAATTATAATTGTGAAATTTATTCACATATTACATGTTAGGATATACTCCATCTGTTCCAAATTATAAGATTAATATTAGAATTTTAAATAATTTCAAACTCAAAATTAGCATGAATTCATTTAGGTTATATCAATACAATTATAAATATCATAAAATCACTTAAAAAAATAATATTAGTTATAAGATTTATTATTTTCAAATTTTAAATGAATCATGTTAATTTTAAATTTAAAATTAGGATCAATTGGACCTAAAACATGAAGCCCAAAAACCTTGTTTGGTCATGGAGCCCAAGTGGTCTAGATGGTGACCAAGCCCAAGCGGCTGCTAGGCTTGCTCCTCTCCCTCTCTATATATGAAATAAACAAAAGGTATACGATATGCTCTCATAAACTAGTACACTATCTAGATTTAAAAAAATATATATAATTTTTATAAAATAATTATCACTAATATTTATTTATATAATTGATAATAAAAAATACTATCATTTATAATAGATATCATTTTCTACCATATTATATCATTTTTAATATATTTAGTGGAGCTTGATAGAAGATTGTTTGATAAAACTATTTTTCTTTAGTTTCATTTAATTGAAGTTTATTTTATTTTGGAACAAAAGGAAAATAATGAGACTATTCAAATTCTATTTAACTATTAATTATTACTAATATGTAACTTACATAATTAGTACTAATAAGTATAGTTAAATATATAATTGAATAGTTATAATGTAACTTATATATACATGTATTTTTGTGTATATATAGAGATATGTATACATAAGAGAAATATATATGATATATAGAGAAGTTACATGGAAGATTTATACAAGTGAACTTTTCTTCTATCTTCTCCATTTTTCTTACAAACAAATAACTACTACAAAGTACTGTTCATTTGAAATTTTCTGTAAATTGCTATCACGGATTATTCACCAAGGCTTGACATATATCCTGGAGGTATATCGTCTGCAACTCATAGCAAACCAATCGCGGTGGGGGCGATAAAGACCTTAAGGACAGGGATCACCCGTGTCACGTCTTCTACAACAATCTTGACTCTACGAAGCTACAATTCTAACAATCTTAAGGTCTTTATTGTATTTGTTAGTCATGATTTTGGTGAGATGGAAGACAACGCGGTTTTCAAAGATAAGTGCCATTTTTCTTGTATCTATTTTATTAATGGAATTTTTATGATAATTAGTAATATATTGAGATATTAAACTAATTATTTTTATTGATAATTCATGTTAGAAGATGGATTGTGGAGAAAAATGAAAGTTAAAAAGATTACAATTTACATGTTTGTAAATTGATGCGGAGAAGATGAAGAGTGATCATCATGGAAAAAACATCAAATGTTGATGCTTAGAAATCTTTCTGAAGAGATTTTGTCGTTCTTCGGATTTAATTTCAAAAGGTGTGTTTTTTAACATTAGCCTTTATTTTTATAAATGATAATTGTGTATCATTTTGTATGTGTATATACTTGAAAGTATATGTTTTATGTATTATATCATGTGTAGATGATATTGTATGTTTGAGTATTATTTTACTTACATTTTGTTGTAATAAATTAATTAATTAGTTTTGTGAGATAAGAAAAGTAATTAAATTTTTGTTCATGATGGATATGCATATATATATATTTTGGTTGTCATATTTTATGAGTAGATAAAATATTATGATGTGTGTGTGTATATATATGTATGAAATTTGAGACAATTATTTTTCTTATACACTAATTGAGATTAATTTATTATGAGAAAGTTGTAGTAAAATTTGAGAAGTTTACTTGTCTCTATGTTTAACAAATTAGTTGTAAATTAATTTATTTTGAGAATAAAGTAAATTTATGTTCTTCTTGAACAAAATTATGCATATAAATTTGAGGTGATATTTAGTGTGTAATATTTCTTGGTATTTGTATGCATGAATTTTGAGATAGATTACTTTGTTTGTGGATAATAAATTAATTATCAACTAATAGTTAGAAGAGATATTGTAGAAGTAGATTTGGTTGAGTAAATCTTGTATACAATATGATTTTGATGTTGAGAAAATACTTAGAAATGATATTCATAGTGTTTTTGGGATAATCATAATTGATATATATTGATTTATTTTTATGTGTACTTGTTCAAGAAGTAGTAAATTTTAATGTGATTATATGAATTTTGTATATTCTAAATGAGGTAAATATTTTATTTTTTGACTTTTTATAAATATAGTGAAGTTCAAGTATTTCATATTATTATGATAATTGTCTTGAATTCTATATTTACAATTTTTAAAAGATTTAATGTTTATGGTATTTCATGTCTAAGTTGGGACAAAAAAAAAATACTTGAGGATATACTAATTCATGTGTGTGAATTTTATTTTCTTTCTACATAAATTAATTTTGTGTGATAAATTAATTTCTTAGAAAGTAAATATAAATTTTTATATTTTATATGCAAATAAATTTGTGCAATATGATGAGTTGTGCTATAATTTGTATATAATGAATTTTATACTATTTACATAGAGTCAAGTGTTACGTGTTGGTATACTTGAAAAATGTACATGTATAATTTATTAAATGCTTATGTTAAATAATTTTTAGATTTGAACTTTTATGTAATTCAGAAAATAAGAACTTGTTTTCTTATGTGGGGGTATTCTAAAAGATTCTTATGTTGAAAAAATCTTTATATGAATAACTAATACATAAAATGTGCAAGAACTTATTTTATGTTTGAGAAGTGTTCCATAATATTCTTTTGTGGAAGTAATATTATATTTATAGGAACATTGTTACATAAAATGTTAATTAATCTAAAATTTATTTTAAGTTGTGAGCATAATATTGTGAAGTAAAATTATTCAATGAGATTTCAATTATTTAAAAGTGTGGGGGTGATTCTTTAAGATTTTTATTTATGGACTAAACTTAGCTTTTGAACTATTTGGAGCATAAATTTATTTATGTAAAAAATAGTAAGGCTTATTGATTTCTTGTTGTGAAATTCAATTTGATTGTGTAGTCTTATGAAATGAAAATCTTTGAAACACAAACTTTTGAATAATATTGAAATGTGAACTTATTTTACTTAAGTTATAAGTTGAACCTATAGCTAGAAAGAACAATATTGATTTGGTGAAGGAAATCAATATGATAATTTGGTAAATATTAGTTTTATTAGCCTAAATATGATCCAAAATATTTATTGTGATTTAGTTCAATAGTGTGATTGAAACTAATTTATAAATATTCAAGTGGATACATATTAGGTGATAATATGTGCATATTAACCTTGAGATTCTATCGGATATAGAATTATTTATATGTTTACACTAACAATATAATTGTATAAACTATAATGTGATAATTTTTGTGTTATTAATGATATGTTGATCATTTTACATAGTATTGTTAACGTAAACGAGTTTAAGGAAATCTATTTTTGTCTTTATGTTGAAAGACTTGTAAAATAGAAGTTATTTTATTATCATGTGAAAACATAGTGAGGATTCCAACTAGACCAATTAAATTGTATTGATCGAGAGGCTATACTAAACTGAGTTTGATATACCTTGAGATTGAAGAATTTAATAATTCTTTAATAGTAGTGGTACACTAAAAGTTAATTCTGATATAGCTATTGTAAAGTTGAAGTACACATACGCTAGTGGGAGCCTTGTGTTTGATATGCAATGCACGAGATCAGATATTACATACAGTTTCAAACTTAGTATACTAATGATTTATATTGGTTTTTGTTAGATCTCTCAATGTTTTAATAGATCACATAAGTGTCACTTATATTTTAGTGAGGAAAATTATAAATTTACAAGTAGGTGAATTTTCACTCAATATTGGGTTTTGTTTCTTAGATGAGTAAGAAACAAATGAGTATTTTCCATTTCACAATATGAATCTAATGTTATTATTTTATGAGGGAAGTTTAATGGATTAGGGTGTTTGTTAAAACATTAATTGTAGCCTATTCTAAATCCTCCTATTTCACAATATAGTGTTAGTGAAATTTTTTATGTAGTACAAATTATTAATCTTGGATTCATAACTAGTTGTGATCTTGAATAAGTATGAAAATATTCACAAGTAGGTGAATATATAATTATATTTTTACAAGTAGGTGAATATATTATCCCTTAGTGAGAGAATAATTTACTTGGAGTAGCAAGTAATATCATTGCTTTATATGATTGAGAAAGCAAACGGAATCGAAATTTGTTGTTAAAACATCAAATTGTGGCCACTTCCATTGCTTAGTTCATTATGATGTGATAATGAAATTGTTTGTATAGAGCATATGAGATTACCTTTAATGGTAAGTCATGACATGTTGGTCATAGACATAATTTTTGTTAGATAATTAATACAAGAAGGTATTATAATATTTATCTACAAGAAAGTCAAGTGACGACTTGACTTATCTTTTTACTAAGACTTTGAGGAGATCTTAGTAAGTTTAACTACTTGTGATATGGAACTTAAACCACTTTGAGTCAGAGGTGATGGGAACCCAACCTATTCCTAGGTTACCCCTAGTTTATAGGTTCAATGGGAAAAACAAGTCACAGTTGCTGACTGTGTTACTATCGATGTGGTTCCATATGTAGTTTAAGATAGTAACGTCTGTTGCATGACCGAGGTTGAGTTATACTCTTAACAAAGTTGTTGTGTTTTTAGCAACAGAAACACATGTGAAACACTTTGCCTATATGAACTAGAAGTGGAGCCGCTTTTTATAGAGGGTTGTAGTTTACTTTCTTAGAGGTTCATGAAACAGGGTATTGCGCATGGCCATATTAGCGCAAAGCAATTGAGAATACTCACCGTGGTAGGAGGATTTTGTGTGTGTGTGACAATTCTGGTCATATCAGATAGAAGTAGAGGTTCAATCTACGGACACCTTCAACTTCGATGTGACTTTGAGTTGTTTACACTAAGGGAATGTTCAATGTTCGTCACACATTCTTTTATGCACACATGCCTTGGAGTTGTTTGATAGAAAGTTGTTTGGATGAAAAGTAGTTTTTCCAAACAAGTGGGGGATTGATAGAAGATTGTTTGATAAAACTATTTTTCTTTAGTTTCATTTAATAGAAGTTTATTTTATTTTGGAACAAAAGGAAAATAGTGAGACTATTCAAATTCTATTTAACTATTAATTATTACTAATATGTAACTTACATAATTAGTACTAATAAGTATAGTTAAATATATAATTGAATAGTTATAATGTAACTTATATATACATGTATTTTTGTGTATATATAGAGATATGTATACATAAGAGAAATATATATGATATATAGAGAAGTTACATGGAAGATTTATACAAGTGAACTTTTCTTCTATCTTCTCCATTTTTCTTACAAACAAATAACTACTACAAAGTAGTGTTCATTTGGAATTTTCTGTGAATTGCTATCACGGATTATTCACCAAGGCTTGACATATATCCTGGAGGTATATCGTCTGCAACCCATAGCAAACCAATCGTGGTGGGGGCGATAAAGACCTTAAGGACAGGGATCACCCGTGTCACGTCTTCTACAACAATCTTGACTCTACGAAGCTACAATTCTAACAGAGCTTCCATAGGTTTCATGTATGGGACAAAAACTACATACATAAATTAAGAATCCAGTTATCATTAAATTAATTTTACGGTAAATTGGTCAATTGACCAATACAGTACTGACATGCAGAGAGAGATCACCTCTCGACCTATGTATCGACACTGTATTAATTAATTAATCAAAATTAACTTCATTATAACCAGTCTCATACATTGATATCATCCAATTCCCTTTTCTTTAGGATTAAATTAACACCTTTTTTTTTTTGTTGAGACAATTCTGACTTGTGATAATCAATTTTAACTTGCTACTATTAATTAAAATATGTCTAATTGAAATAATTATTTAAACTTTAAAAATAATAAATTTTATAAGTAGTAATACATTTTAAGTAATTTAAGATATTTATAATTGTATTAATCTAAATTAAATAAATTTATGTCAATTTTAAATATGAAAATGTTTAAAGTTGATTTTAAAAAAATGAATATTAATCTTATAATTTATAACAAAGGTAGTATAACATATTACGAATTTATGCAGGAATTTTTACATTAGATATTCTTAGTGGTATAATTATTATAAGAATATAATACGAATTTTATTAAATTTTGGAGATAAAATAAAAATTTAAAAAAAAATTTATAATAAAATCAAACTTATATATAAAAAAAAGGAGTAAGACATTTGTGATGCAGTTTAAAGGAAGTGGTTAGTGTAAAGTTTATTTTGGGATAAATTAATCAATTGACTAAAAGAATATTGACACGTATACAAAATTTTATATGTATTAATATTTTATTGATTAATTAATTAATTTATTAAAAAAATAATTTCATGCAGCCTGTACTTATTCTTCTTCATCATCTTTCTTCTAATAAATAGATTTATTTTACGATTGGAATTGAGTAGTAGTATAAAACTTTAATAATGTGGTAGGACATAAGAAAGTTAATTCTATTTATTTATTTTATTTTTTCTAGAAAGGAGAATGTATCCGGATAATATATATATCTGCCAAATCCCACAAAATGTGGTCCCTCCAAATCCTCGGGGCATCATGTATTCTCCGACACGTGGCACTGTGGGGTAGCAAAACCGACGGTAGCCGGTAAACAGCCCATCTTAACCTACCTTCCCAGTCACTTTATAAAGGTGTCGAGCAACCAAGGTCTGCTGTAAGTGTGCCCCCTTACCCTTCATTTATTCGCTATCAGACCCTTTTCTTCCTTTAGTCACTCAGCCGCTGAGAGGAGAGAGAAATGAATGGAGGTTTAGAGAGAGGAAATGAGGTGACCCTTGAAGAGTTGAAGAAGAAAATGACAGATTTTGCTAAGGAAAGAGATTGGGATCAGTTTCATAGCCCTAGAAATCTCCTTTTGGCACTGGTATGGTATCTACCATTTTCTCTTTTTTGTTGTGTATGATTTATTAGTGTAATATATACATTTATGTGGAAGTGATGTTTTATTTTTTGTCTATAAAAATACCCACAAATAAAAACATGAATTTCAATGATTTTGGCAGATACCCTTTAGACCTTTTACCATATATTGGCTGGAAGAATACGTGAATACAAAAAAGGGGATAAACACACGTACAGATGACTTTCTGCATTTCTGTTGGGTGTCTCTTAAAGACCATTTATGAATTATGATGATTTTCTTGCATATTTATTTTGAGTTGTAGCAAGAAATTATGGTCCAAAGTTTGAATATAGAAAATTAAATGTAATGGAAAGTTGGTTTGTTTTCAGTTGCTGTGAGGGAAGATGTTATTTGATGAAAATCCCAAGCAAAGAGATACAAACTTCTCTTTTCATCCAAACTGAATGTATTCAAAAGTTGAGTTTTTTTTTTCAACCACACTTGAAGGTATTCAAAAGTAGTGTTTTGAAGGTATTTAAAAGTTTATGTTATTTTTTTTCCCAGAATATTGTACTCCCTCTCTTCCACTAAAAGTCCTCATTAAAAAACAAAACAAAACAAATTTGTTCACCAAATGAGTCATTTTTTATATTCCTATCAGTATAAAAATGATACAATGTGCTCGAGTTTGCAATCATTATAGTTTTTCCTTTACTAAATGTTTTTTGGAGTTGATAACATATATGGAGCAAAAATAGATCTTTAATAGATGCAAATGAGACTGATTTTGTGATATGGAGGGATTATTACCTGTACATTAGAACATAATCATGTTCAGAGAAATGTCACTAAAGAGCAAACACAGAACATGGAAACCAGTGTTGCATTTAACCATAAAAACAGTTTATTCCCTTCACAGTTTTACACAAAAAAGAGTACTAAAAATGGGTATGGGGTATTTTCCATTTGTCAGGTCACTACTTTTCATACCCATTTCCCCTTTTTTATGTATGTATGTTTATCAGGTGGGTGAAGTGGGGGAATTGTCTGAGATTTTCCAGTGGAATGGAGAGGTTCCAAAAGGACTGCCTGACTGGAAAGAGGAAGAAAAACTGCACTTGGGTGAGGAGCTTTCTGATGTGTTGTTATATCTAATTTGGCTTTCTGATATTTGTGGTGTTGATTTGGGGAAAGCTGCTCTTGGGAAATTGGAACTTAATGCTAAAAAATACCCAGTTATGCTTTCTAAGGGCTCTTCTAAAAAGCATACCCAACTTATTAGCTCTGCAGAAAATATCACCACAACCAACAACCAGAAGAGCAATGGTGTGTTTGATGATTGTGTTTGATTTTCTTGGACTTTGTCCTGCCCTTTATCCTTTATCCTTTATCCTTTATCCTTTATCCTTTATCCTTTTCTTTTTGTTATATATTGATGTGATGATGGGTTCAAGTAGTTATATAATATGGAAGTTTCTTTTGGGTTTTGAACTTTTAAGCCTCTTTGACTTCATTAGTGTGTATATATGTTACTTTAATTTAGCAATGATTGTCACAATTGAGTTTTATTATACAGAATAACTTTACAACTCTCTTCACCACCCCCCCTCCCCCAACCCAACCCAACCCAACCCAAAAAAAAAGAAAAGAAATAAAGAAAAGAAACTCCTGTATACAGTATACACCACCCCAGATTGTGCTCATGCAAACCCTCCTTCCACCTCCCATGGTCTGTCTTCATTTGAGTAGTGAATTTTCGGACTAGAATAAAGATGGAAAAAGGGTTCATAATTTCCCACATTTTCCAAGAGAAAAGGATACACAAACAATCAGTTTTTGAAATGATAATCTCTGCCCCCAAGAAAATTGTCCCATCTAAAATATGTATATGAACAGATGCATCAATATGTAACAAATGTCACTATTTTTATTTTTAATGTGAAAATTTTAGTTTTGTAAATATGGTAGCACAGGTGCACTTGTAGCTCAGTAGATTGCAGAGTTCATAATTTAGGTTGAGAACTTATGTTATTAATTAAATATGGTGACAATGGATTGGTTCAGTTTTGGACTTATGTTATTAATTAGAAATATGAGTTGAAATTAGTTTAATTAATTTTAATTCATATTAGTCTATAATAAAATATTGAGTGATTTTTGTCATTTAGTAGTGGTGGTTCTTGAAAAGGGACTCAGGAGCCCTTCTTGATTTTTTAAAGTTACTCTAAAATATTTTAAACCAAACATATTACCTTATTATAAGATTAATATTGATTTTTTAAAAATTAATTTGAGGCATTTTCAAATTTGGAATTAAAATAATTCATTTAAATTTTGAAAAAATAAATTTTATAAATAGTTATATTTTTTTGATAGTTTATAATATTCATAATTGTATTTGACATAGACTAAACAAATTCATATCAATTTTCAATTTAAAAATATTTTTAAAAAATAATATGAATCTTATAATTAGAGGTAATAACTAATAATATTTTTAATATATTGAGTCTTTTTATATATATTACAAAAATATGTCAATTATTATTACAATTCGATACTATATCATTGTCTGTAAATTAATAAAATTATTAATTAATTAATTTACCCGTATAAAATATCGCAGGAGGATCAATTACATATTTTATTACATTTTTAAAAATAATTATAATAATAGTGTACTCATAAAATATTTATACAATTAAAAAAAATTTATATTTATTTACAATATTAGTGCATTTAGGATTCCTTAATTTAGGGAATTAGGATTCCTTAATTTAGGTTTTTCTCTCTCTCCCTCCTCATCTAGAATAACTGTATTAATTAGTCTCCTCCTTCTTATTCTGCATTTAACGTATTCATGTTTGAAGGTTGCTGACCCACCATGGCTGACTTATATCTGCAATACTAACTTCTGTTTTGTTGCTGTTTGATTGAACTCCCTTTCCCTTCAAAGATTGTTTAGCAAGAAACTGAGAAAAGTTAGGTGAAACATTTGACTGATTATCACCAAGAGGCCATATATTACTTTGGAGGATCTTATTGTAATTATCTATTGAATAGGCAGAATCGGCAGATACTTTATCTCGATCTCGATTTTGTTGCTTGGTCAGCAAACGCTTACCATCTTGAAGGTCAAATGGCATTCTTCGCAACTCTTCCTCTGAACTTAATACCATATGCTCCTTGTCACTCAATCCACATTGGGGGTTCCTACTTGTAGACTCATCTTACAATTGATACAATTGATGACGCTGGTAGCCAAACATTCATACCAAGGTAACCAATTCAGTGTTATTAGGTTTTTAATTTATTTTAAAAAAATTTATTATAGATTTTTGTATTTAAGAATGCAGTTGGTAGCTAACACTTTATACAAATGTAACCAATTCAGTTTTATTGGGTTACCAATTAATTAAAAAAATTAAAAAAATCTATTGTAGATTTTTTTATAATGCAGTTGGTAGCCAAATGTTAATACAAAGCTAATCAATTCAGTTTTATTGGGTTACCAATTAATTATAAAAAATCTATAATAGATTTTTTTATTCATAGTGCAGTTGGTAGCCAAACCTTAATACAAATGTAACCAACAAAAACTAAAATTGTTAACTTTGAAAGTTTTGGTTACCAACTGCACTGAAATTTCTATTGGTTATCCACAAAAACTAAAATGGTTATCTTTGTATAAATATTTGGATACCAACTGCACTAAAATTTATTTTTTTATCCTTTTAATTTCTGGACTAAATCAACCTTCGTCATAAGGGCAGCTGTGACCAGCGTCCATGGTGTTGAAGCGGCGGCGTCTATGTTGAAGCGTAGGATGATGACCGGCGTCCATGGTGAAGCGGAGGAAGATGACCGGCATCCATGGTGAAACGGAGGAAGATGGCCGGCGTCCATGGTGTTGAAGCGGCGGCGAAGGGGAGGAGGAAGGTGACCGGCGAAGGGGAGGAAGAAGATGACGTTGGAAAACTTTAAATTTTAATTATTATTTTTGAATTTAAATTTATTTTGTTTGTTTGATCCAAGATATTTGAATTTGAATTATTAATTATTGTAGTTATTTCTCCTTAATTTTAGGTTTCCTTATTATTATGAATTGAAATCTATACTAATTCTCTAAATTAAGGAATCTTAATTGCACTAATATTGTAAATAAATATAAAAAATGTATTAATTATGTAAATATTTTATAAATGCACTAATAATATAATTATTTTTTAAATATTGTATACTTATATAAAGGACCTATATTTTTTCGAACTATATGGCAGCGGCCATGTTGAATTTGGGCTTCATTGTTTTTGTCAATATTTACTAATATATATATATATTATTTTGAATTCGATTCTTTTGATTTATTGTTGGCTTGTACTTTAAGTATGTGACTAAAATAATACTTTTACTTCTTCTAGAAAAAGTTTCCAACTATAGTGGTCGTAGGTTTACACAATTTCAAACTAATTATTTTGACCAAGAAAATGAATAAAAAAAATAGTCAGGTAAATAAAATATTAAATTAAGATAATGAACATTCATTAATACTATTAAGTTTTTATTTTTTTCAAAAGTAATTATATGAGTTTCTCTACATTGCCCTCGAAAATTTGCACTATTTATAAATATATCCACTATTAAAAAATTTGCAAACTTTAAGGAGGGTAAAGTTGGTTAAGAAAATATAAAATACTCTATAATCTATCTAATAAAATACAAATGATTTTGAATTTCCCGCTCACTCAATAAATCATCTGGGCCGTCCAAAGTTTGGGATAAATCACACCGTTCATACATCTATCTAATAAATACATCTATCTATCTATCTAATAAAATACAAATGATTTTGAATTTCCCGCTCACTCAATAAATCATCTGGGCCGTCCAAAGTTTGGGATAAATCACACCGTTCATACATCTATCTAATAAATACATCTATCTATCTAATAATCTAATAATAATTTAATAAAATACAAATGACTTTAAATTTTCCGCTCACTCAATAAATTATTTTGGTCGTTCAAAGTTTGAGATAAATCATATTGTCCATACAGTGCGGAAGGCACGGGACCCAGCTAGTAATTCTATATTATACTAATCTTTATGGACTTAAATGGTGAAAAAGTGATATAAAACTGTTAAAGTGAGTTTTTGTTATATTTCAATCTTTGTATGTTAAATGTGCCTCTTCCTGTTCATTTTTCGGGAGATTCAAAGGATTAGACATTAATATAAAATATATAATTAATTTAGAAATTTCGTAAATAAGACTAACACTTGCCTAAGAAAAACTGTAAGAATATCAAACTTCATTTACAAAATATTATGGGTAATATGGTCATAAACAGTTGTGTATATTTTATTTGTGCATAATCTGTTAAAATTACGTCATTTTGGCAGTTTTTTTATTATAAAAAATATATTCTCTGTGACGCCCCTAAAATAGGTATAAATCAGTCATTCTGAGTCGACAAGTACATGGTACAAAATACAAATACAAACTTCATTTATACAATACAACAAAGCGTAGCTTAAAATTTTTATACGAATATAAATCTGTCAAAATGACGTAATTTTAACAGATGTATAAACAAATGGAGATTTGAAACTTTTATCACCCATAATGTAATGGGCAATAATAGGGGATGGAGTTAGGTAGACGGAAAATTATCCAAATTGGAAATTACCGCGTTCTTTTCGGTCAAATGGACAACTAACGTCACTGTTTTGTTACTACGAGTATTTAAATTTCTAAAAATAGAAACTCAATTCCCAAATCTACACTCCATTTCACAGTCTTATACGACCACCAAGCTCAAAATTCAACCTCCATGATTTCTCCTTCTTCATCTTCGTCTTAATTGATCTCTTACGCAATCCAAGGTATTTAATTTTTCTGAATTTGACCAGAATTTGAGACGGAGGCATCATGCTTGAAGTGATGGAAGAAGATGGTGTGAAGCCAATTGAGGTAATTGCCATGGAGTCTCTAGGGTTAGGGTTCGATTTCGCCAGCGATTTCAGGTTAAAGTTCGTGAAGAGGTGTCACGGTGGCGCCGGTGATGATGGGAGGTTGGTGGTTTTAGATGAGGCCAATAAGAGGGACGTTGTGTTTCCGGGAGGTGGCGTAATTCGAGGAGTGCCGGAGAGTATTCGCTGCGGTAAAGGGGATAGGATTCGATTTAAATCTGATGTTCTTAAATTCAATCAGGTAACGAGTTTTTACTGATTTTACTCTGTTCGAGTTTACATGTCCTAAAGTTGCAATCTTTGCATTTTTTGTACTACGAGATTATGTATATTCATGCATTAACAGTCTAGAAATTAAATATGTTTCATGTCCCTTGCGACGTACACTGAATTAAAGTTGCTAAAGTTTAATATTATTCAGAGCCGGTCCTGGGTTTTACAAGGCTCGGGGTAAAAAATTCCGAGTGTGCCCCTTTTAGAGGTGACAAACAGGCCGACGGACCGGGCTCGGGCCGGGTCCAAAATGACCTGGGTTTTGACGGGTTGAAATTGTGAGGCCCGTTGCCCGGGTCGGGCCGAGCCGCAGGCTTCTTCCTTTATTTATTTATTTATTTGCAAAATTTTGCTACACCAAAAATAGTAATAATAATAAATATTAAAAATAATAAAATAATTTATAATAAACAATAATTCTAATTACCTACATTAACTACTTATCTCAATCAATTAAAATTCTAATAGTATTATAAATTATTTTTAAAGTATATAATCAAATTTAATTTTTTAAAATTAATATAATTTATTTAACTTTTAAAAATATCTAGGATTATTACATATCTACAGATACAAGGATTGTTACAAAATAATTCTATTTGGTACGGATTGTGACTTTTTTGAAGGCCTATTCAACACAAGACACATATTTTACACTATATAACTATATAAAATTCACTATATATTAGTACTAGTTTGTTTATATAACTATATAAAATTCACTTTAATATCTTTTTGTTAAAGGTTAATTACTATCTCGAGAGCAGTTTTGCCCCTGCCCTGGCCATATATTAAGTTCAATTGTCGTATTTTTATTTTAAATGCATATTTATGAAATATCATTAATTATGTAAAATAAATTATACAATTAAATAAAAATTTAAATATGAATAAATTTTTTTATTTTTTATATTTTTAATATACATAAAAAGTCAACTAGATTTTTTATCATATTACGGAGGGAATAATAAATATAATATTAAAACTCATAATCAAAATAGTACTTTTGTGTTTTCTTAAGTTGTTAGCATCTATGATATAGAGATGTGTAATATAAACAACTTTTTAATTAAGTATGCCTTATTTTACAGTTAAACTGTGAATCAAATATTTATTCTCGTCAGTTAATACAAAATATTTTAAATTTTACAGTTAAACCGTGAATCAAATATGAACTGAGAGGGTTGAAAGGTTTTTTTTTTTTTTTTTTTGTGGCTAAGAGTCTATTTTGATTCTCCATTTATTTTATTTTATATTTTATAATTATTTTTTTATTTTTTATACACATACATAATTTTTAAAAAAAATTGGGCCCTCCTCAGCTTTGGGCCCTGGGCGGTCGCCTTGGTAGACCTGCCCCAGGGCCGGCTCTGATATTATTATTATTATTATTATTATTGTTGTTGTTTTTATTATCATTATTATTAGTATCATTATTATTACTATTTTTTTATTATTATCACAATATTATTATTATAATGATTATAGTAATAATCGTAATAATAATAATAATATTAAACTTTAGCACTAAACTTTAGCACAAAGGAAGGAAGGTTTGTTTGAAAAAAAGTAAAGGCAAAGCCACTACATGTTGTAACAGTTGGTATTTTTTTAAAAAAACTGTTCACTCTTTTTTTTATAAAATATGACAAAGTGGGACATATAATAATAATAATAATAATAATAAAAGTAATACTAATAATAATGATACTAATAATAAAAATAAAAACAATAATAACAATAATAATATTAATAATCATAATAATACTAATAATAATAATAATAATAATAATATTAAACTTTAGCACAAAGGAAGGTTTGTTTGAAAAAAATAAAGGCCAAGCTGCTACATAGCGGTTGGTTATTTTTTTAAAAAAACTTTTCCTTTTTTTTATAAAATATGACAAAGTGGGACATATGATAATAATAATACTAATAAAAATAATACTAATAATATTATTATTAAACTTTAGCACAAAGGATAGTTTGTTTGTAGGAAAAAAAGTAAAGGCCAAGCCGTTGTAGCTGTTGGTATTTTTTTTTTAAAAACTTTTTCCTTTTTTTGGTGTATGTAATAGGAAAGAGCAGTATCAGTTTTCCCCTTGCAAGTTTCGACCAACTAACACAAACAGACGAAACAAAGGAAAAACATTATTATGGTCTAGCCGTTACAGCATGTTGCGGTCGGTACATTTTTAAAAATAATAGGTGAGGCCCTATTATTAAAATAGCAGCCGCTACATATAGTTTATTTGACCGCTACATGTTGTAGCGGCTGAATCATTTTTACTTTACATCCTAGCCTTCCATGTAAACGATCAATGGCTCAGATGTTGGTTGCAGGAATAGTGCCCATAGCAACCGGTTGCTAAGGACGAGGACCCATATATATATTGCCGAACACCCTATTATTAGTTTATTTCAGTTAAAGTAATTTAAACTACGTAATATCTGCTAGTGATGAAGGCAAGGAAATGACAATGCTCGACATTAGCAACTGTGTATATAACAACGTTCATGGAGTTGGTATGAAATTTTTTATGTTCACCCTCTGTAACTTAATAGTGGATTAACTGTTTTCAAGCAACCTTGAATAATTAGACCATAACAGTAGAGTTTTATACATGATTGCAAAGTAAACTGTCATACTGGCTACCTAGATATGCGCTTTGGTAGATAAGCAATCAGACAAATCATATATAAATCATAACTTCAGTCAAGTGCCAACTATTTGGTTTGAATACACCCCATACCTAGTGTTTGTCAGGAAACCAGTTATAACTATGGAAGGTTTCGAGCAAGCATGTAGCTGTAGTGAATCCATTTGAGCAGTCAACCAGGGGAGGGTCCACATCACACCTACGATAAGAAGGAATTAGGTCTGTCCATTTCCAAGGTTGGGCAATGCCTTTCTGATGGACGATTGTTTATATTTGATTTAATTGGACCAATGGCCACCCCACAAAGTGAAGGCCTTGCTTTTTATGGGGAAAACCCTTATAAGGAGGAGGCATGGACATGGTTCACTCCAAGATATTGGCTCATATGGTCATCCCTCATGTGTGATGGAATGGTTGGAGTCTAGTATAAGACAATGGCTTATGGGTTGTCTTTCATGAGTGATGAAATGACAGGGTAGGTGGTCGTTCTATCGAGTCTCACAACTACAACTTACTGTTTGTTTGGTGTTAGAATTTAAGAATAAATAATAGCACACTCACTCAAAATTATATGAACGGAAAAATAAAAACACAATATACCCAGGTTCGCCTAATTGACTAGTCCTGCTTGTCTGATGTATACATGAGATGTCTCACACGCTCTATAATGATTCACACATCAAACAATGTTTTATATTAACTAAAAACCCTTAGTTGCTATAACATGATCTCAAGCCCAATACATTAGTAAAACCCAATAGTATTGGATTACGAATAAATCCCCAAGCTCAATTAGTTGAATCCGCAGAAGTATGAGCCAATCCCAGCAATGGGGTTTCTTTTCAAGTGATGAAATTGATAAGATAGATCGAGTAATACTCCAAGACATGGACCTGTGATGCCATCCTCAATAGGTGATGGAAATGCATTTAGGCTGGGAGTAGAGTTTTAAGTGGACATTAGTGCCACAGGAAATGATCTGATGATAAGGCTTGCATTACACTCATAGGTGATAGGATGAGGTCCTTATGTCATTGTCATTAGATCATTTATCCCCGTGGCAATGCCCACTGTAGACTATGCTCCCAACCCTTACCTTTCCATCACTTGTGGAGCTCCATGTCTTGAGTGCTATTCCATCTATCTTATCAATTCCACTACTTATAGGAAAGCCCCATAATGTCTGTTAGTTCTGTTGCGAGCCTTAGAGAACCATTTCCTATTGGAAATGATCCTATGGCTCTGTATTTGGGCTTAAACCTCAACCATTCTATCACTTATGGGGATTGCCTCATGAGCCCCCCCCCCCCCCCCCCCGGGTCTTGGAGTGTACTCTTGCCAATCCATCTGTTATGGGGGATTTCCCATGAACACGTGTTTTGGAGTGGACTCCAGTTATGCCTCCTACTTATGGGAATTTACCCTATAAGTTCTTGGCAAAGCCCTTCCTCAGTGTGATTGACCTCTGTTCTGCTTATACCCAGTATGAACAACTGTCTATACTGAGGGCTTAGCCAAGCCCTGGGATTGTACAAGACTAATTCCTCAGTGTCTCGGAACAGTTGTACATTACTACATTTTATAGGTTTGCCTTTTGAATTAGTCAGGTGCCATATAGGCCCAACCCCAGTTTACTGTTCAACAGGGATCATTACAACGACATGGTCTGTCTGGGGTCTTCTATGTGGTGTGACTATTTTCGTGATGAAACCTAGAAGAGTCCATGTAATGCAAGTTGGTCAAAAGCCAGCCAACTATTTTATAAAAAAAAGATATGCCATTAGATGCTTATATATGTACACATTTTTTTCCAATTATTTAGAGTTTCAGTTTGAGTTTGAGTTTGTGAATTGGATATATCAATTGGGAGCTGTACAACAAACATAAAATGTGCTTTATTCGATTTTAAACTTGTGCGACCATATTCCTTCATAAGACCACAAGAAATTATTTTAAAAAGGGAAAGTAAATTTTCTTTATAGGTTTGGGTTTTAAAAAACAATGATCTGAAGTTGAAGATCATAGTACAGAGAAAGCCTTGGGGGTAGAGCTCAAAAGCTACAAATACTTGTGCCCATTTCCCCCTCTTTTTTCCTGATTGATTTATACGCCTTTTCATTTGATTTTTTGCCCAGTCTTTGTTTTACCTGTTATAAAAGAAATTCTGTGATGTATGCTAAGCTGCAGTCGTTTCTGTTTTCACATTCATTTCACTATTTCCTTGCAGATGTCAGAGTTAATTAATCAGAAATCTTCAGTACAAGGGAAAGTACCTTCAGGATACTTTAATGCCATGTTTGATTTAAGTGGTTCTTGGCTTAATGATGCTGCAGATTCCAATCATCTTGCTTTTGATGGTTATTTTATCACATTATATTGTTTGCACCTAACAGCATCTCCACTAGTACTCCGAGACAAAGTAAAAAAGTCTGTTCCTTCTCACTGGAATCCGGCATCCTTATCTAGGTGTTTATTTCTTTTACTCTTTTTAGAGTGTTTTTTTAACATTAGAATTTAGCAAGACCTTGTCAACAATTGGAGAAAAGCTAATGACTGACAATGTCATTATGCATTTCCTCCCCCCCCCCCTTGTAATTTTCATGTCTCTAGAGTATTTGACATTTTCTACATTTGCTGGACATGGGCTTTCCTGAAAATTGTATGTACTTGTGATGTAGGGCATGTTAATCTTTGTAAGCCTAGGTTCAAAACTGGTCTTAACAAGATTCAAGACATCCTTTTGGTCCAAGGAAAAGTGTTCTTGGTAGTTCTAGGCTATTTACTATAATAGTCATTATTTAAAGAAGTGCTATAGACTATAAGTTTACTGGAAAC
Source organism: Panax japonicus (assembly GCA_020205505.1). NCBI lineage: Eukaryota > Viridiplantae > Streptophyta > Magnoliopsida > Apiales > Araliaceae > Panax > Panax japonicus. Next base: position 94,645 of record JAINUV010000494.1, read on the forward strand.
TGATTATTTATTAATCTTTTTTTTTATTTTTTATTTTTAAAATCTCCGAACGTGCAAGGTTTAAGAAGATTTAAATACAAAATAGTTGTGGACACAATGATATTAATATGATGCTGCATCTAAAAATTGTTTCCTTATGGTAAATGGATCTAGACTTCCAGTAGGATGTTTGTGCACGTGTATACTTGGTTTGTAAATGAATGCACATAAAAGAACACATTATCCCACAAAAAAAGGAAATAATGGGAGTTATTCAATAAGCTTAGCTGAAGTAGTTGTGTATGCTAGGTTATTTTCTTCAGCTCGAAAAATGAGAATGTGGGACGTCATGAAATCAGCCCGCATAATTGCCTTCCTTATTATGAAACATCGTTGGCTTTTCTATAATGTCTGATGTAAGATGAATGGTTCCACCATTATAGAATTCCTTGGTTTCTAAGGCTTCAATTTTCCGATGTTAAGTCATGTCTGAGTTGCAATTTATTTGGAATTTTAATTGTGTTTAACTTAACAGGTTTATCCAAACGTATGGAACTCACGTAATTGTGGGTTTGGCTGTTGGAGGTCGAGATTTAATTTGTGTTAAACAGAGACCATCTTCTGGAATTCCTCCTGCTGAACTCCGAGGATATTTGGAGGACCTTGGAGATTGTCTGTTTACGGATGGCAAGAGTCCTTCTCTGCTAGAGAGGAAGGCGAGAGATGGAAAACAAATGGTATATTATTTTTATAATTTGGTTTCAGATGTGACTAAAAGTGAAATATTTAATTGATATTTCTGGTCCATTTGTATAGGTTCCCGAGGTCTTTACTCGTATGTTGCAGTCGAACTCCATGCAATTTACCAGCATCACAGAAACATCAAGCAAGGATGTAATGCTCTAAATACCTTGTAAATTCTAAATAACAATTTGTGAGCTTTGCATATATGAACTAATTTGGAACAGGGCCTTACAATTATTTCGTCAAAAAGAGGAGGGGATATATTTTCACAAAGCCATTCCAAGTGGCTCCAGACAGTGGCTTCTAACCCAGAAGCAATTTCGTTCAAACTTGTACCAATTACTTCTCTCCTTACGGGGGTTGCAGGGAGTGGCTATCTTAGTCATGCAATCAACTTATATCTACGCTGTAAGTGCCCTCTTAGCCAGTATCCTTCACACTTCCTTTTCTTGTGATTTACTATGCTAACACCCCAGTCAGCATGATACAGTTTTTTAAGAATGATGTTTAAGAATTGAGTCCGAAGATATGTTCAGTATATTTTCAGGATTAACTAATTAAGTCTGTCAATTTGATTCCCATTTTTATATTATAGCATATCATTGTATTTCATATAGCAATATCATCTAAAATGATTTTCCTGCCAGACAAGCCTGCTCCAGAGGATTTACAGTATTTCTTGGAATTCCAAGTCCCCAGACAATGGGCCCCTTCGTTCTGTGAGCTGCCTCTTGGGCATCAAAGAAGAAAAGCTTCCTGTCCTCTGTTGCAGTTCTCTTTCATGGGTCCCAAGACTCATGTTAACTCTACCCAGGTAATTTATCTCTCTCCAGTCTCCATGCAATACATAATCATGCATCCCTCATAATAGTTCCTCTCTCAGGCTAAATGTTTGGGTAAAAATCATCTCTGGTAGCATTTAGTTCTGGATTTTTCCTTCTTCCAATGGTATTTTTTTTAGGTTTTGTTTTTTGTTTGTGGTTCTTTTTAAGAACTGAGATGTTGGAACCATATAAATCTACAAAGATTTGAGGTAAGAGTAAGCTTGAGGATCCATAATAGTTAAGAAGAAGACTTCATTTATAGGAGGTTTAGCATCTTACATTAACCATAGGGGTTACTAATGACTGGTGGAACATCTTACTGTATATGCTGTTAATCCGGCACGAAAGAGTGGTCTGATACTGGGAATGCTAAGGGAAGCTAGCATTTTGGATTCTTTAATTGTCGAAAAGAATTTGCAGAACATGGATGGACACTATTAATATGAAACTGCATGAACTTTTCCCTGGTGATATGAGTCTATAGACCTCTAAAGAGTGGTGGTGAGGCAACAATATCTGTATCTTTTTCTCTGAAGAGCAGAAGAGTTGATCTTCTCTCCCACTATGTCTCAATTTGACTTCTGTAGTATGGTTTCTTTCTGAGGAGTGAGGACACAAATGGAACTGAGGAATAAGATGTTTACGGAGGTTGTTCATGTAGGACACACCTTATCGCCTTGTTCTTATAAATTTTTATGCTCGTCTTTTTCAGCATATATATTCCAAGACTTTAGTTCAGGTTTACATTTCTTGACTACTTAAAATTTCTCATCCTGGAAATTTACTAGGTTACAAGTGGTCAAAAACCAGTTGTTGGCTTGCGCTTGTTCCTAGAAGGGAAGAGATGCAACCGGTTGGCAATACATGTACAACACCTCTCTAGCCTTCCAAACATTATGGCGTTTGCTTGTGCTAACTCCACTATTTCTAAACCATGTCAATGGCGAGGTTCGGATGACTATGAATCTAGTGACCAATTCTTAGATCCGGTCAGATGGAAGAGATATTCAAATGTGTGCTCATCAGTAGTTAAGCATGACCCCAACTGGATAAAAGGTGATGAACCAGGTGGTGCTTTTGTTGTGACTGGTGCTCAGCTCATCAGCAAGGGGAATTGGCCAAAGACGGTTCTTCATCTCTATTTGCTCTTTACCTACCTACCCAACTGCACTATTAGGAAAACAGAGTGGGCAGCTGCACCAGAAACTTCTCGCAAGTCTGGTTTCCTCACGAATCTTAGCACAACTTTCACATTCACTCAGCGCAACGTTACTGATGCACCAAAGCAGCTTCCGGCTGCACTGAACTCTGGCATATACCCTGATGGCCCGCCTGTGCCGCTTCGCTCTGGAAAGCTGCTTAAATACGTCGATGTGGGCGAGGTTGTGCGGGGTCCACACGACACTCCAGGACATTGGTTAGTAACCGCTGCTAAGCTAGTGACCGACGGTGGTAAGATTGGTTTGCATGTTAAATTTGCATTATTGGATTATTTACCGGAACCATAGTGTTTGTATATATGGAGTGATTGTCTGGGTGAGATCATATTGATTTGTTTTGATAACTTCAATTTTAAATGTATTGCTGGAGGAATTTAGCTTTTTACAGAAGCAAGCAAATTACCAAGTTATTGGTGGAAGAAATATAAGCAAATTACCAAAGAACTGGCTACATCTCATCCTATTATTGCTTCCCAAGACTATTGTTTGGTCGTATTCTTCATATACAATACCCTGGCTGGATCCTCTGTTCCCCTTCCCCTTGTCCCTTGTGTCCCTTCACTTAAATTTTGACACCTAACTACTTATTTAATTTTAGAGTTAATTAGTATTAAGTAAGAAGTTAGGTGTCAAAATTTAAGTAGGGGACAGGGAAAATGGGGACAGAGGATTTGCTCTCCCTGGAAGGGGCATTTTATGCTTAATTGTTACTCTATCCATTCCAAAATTAGAGATAAAATTTGACTTTTGAGGTCAAACAAGGATATATTAAACTTCAAAGATTCATAAAAATTTAAAATGAAATAAATTTTGTGATTAATGGTTTTTGTTATAAATAATACAATTATAATAATTTTATTAATTAAAATTAAATAAATTCACATTAATTTGAAGTTTAATATGTTATTGTTTGATTTTAAAAATTAATTTGTATCTTTAATTTCGGAAGAAAGAGTGTACATTTTAAATTCCAATGCATGAGGAGAAGATCCAAGTTGCCAATCTATTTAGTCTGTTAATAATGTCAGAGCAATAATTATGTTGTCAAAGCAAATATACGTTTAAAAATATTTTTATACTAGCAACAGTTACGTGCCTCCGGCACTATGGATGGTGGAATTTATTCCAAACTTTGAACGACCCAGATAATTTATTAGGATGAACGGAAAATTCAAAATCATTTGTATTTTGTTATATAGATTTATTTTAGTGTCATTTTAAACTTTGAGCTACATTTATCACTTGATAGCACAATTATTGTTTTGATATATTATCACTGAGCATTTAGCTCAAAATAAAAATATAAGGAAGTTAAAGAAGAAGTTTATGGGTTAAAAGGATTTTTAATTTAAGTGTTACATTTAAGAGTATTTTCATTATATAATAAATATGTAATAGTAGAAGTGTCTGGTGTAAAAGAACTTTTTGGCTAAATAAAATTTTAGTGACTTAAGAATTGAGTTTATATTTAAATTTAAGTACTTATCAAAATTTATATAAAATGAATCTAAAAATTGTTTGCTCGTTATTTATTTATTTGAAGTAGTTGATAATTTTTCCATTTATTCATTCTCTGAGTACAACAAATATTAACAAGTTACATAATACTCCCTCCATCAGTTCCGAATTATAAGATCAATATTGATTTTATAAAAGTCAATTAATTTTTTTTTAAATTTAAAATTGACATAATTATAAGTTAGATAATTTATAATATTCATAATTATGTTGACATAAACTAAATGAATTCATCTCAATTTTGAGTTTAAAAATGTTTAAAATTGATTTTTTAAAAGTCAATATTAATTTTATATTTTAGAACGGAAGAAGTAGTAAATAAATAAATAAATTGAAGTAGTGTTGTGAGAATCGAAACAATAAGGTGACAATTCCTACCTAATTTTAATTTTATTACTGCATAAAATTATGTAATTATTAGGTAAAATAGTTAAAAATTATTTAGCAAGCCCAAATAAAAAAAATACACTAATTCAAATATTTTATATGTATATCAATTATCAAATGTTAATCATTTAATGTTCGGTCGAGACTGATATTTTATTATTTTTTATATATCCTATTGCATACATAAATCTGAAACCCTACAGCTTGCATATGATATTAATTCAGAAACAGTTGCATCTTGTTGGTTAGAAGAATATGATGACTTAGGTATCACTAAATTTATTTTATTCTAAATTTTTATTAATTATATTAATTTTAAAATTTAATATATACTGTCGTTTGACATAAAAAATTAAATTATATCTTTAATTTTAAAACGGAAAAAATATAATATTAGAAAATTTTAAATTAAATTAAATTTAGGTTAGACATCCCACCTTATGTAACAAGAATCTCCTCCACCGAATGACTTTTGTCCTGCCTTATCTATTAGTGAGCAATTGAAAGAGTTTCCCCCCTTATCTGAAGGTAAGGAACTCAATACTCCTTAAGTAAGATCTCAAATTTGAGTCTTGTGAATGGAGAAAATTGTATTAAAAATAGCTTTTAGTTTGTGGGTTCGATCGTAACTCGATCCAAATTAATCAGGACTTAATAGTTGTCGGATACTCAGGGGTGAGAACCAAATATATATATATATATATATATATATATATATATATATATATATATATATATGCCACATGGTTCATTTGAAAAATATCATGGCGGCCATCTTTTAATACATTAATGTTATTAAGACCGCTTCTCTAGCGAACTGAGAAGAACGAGCTAAAAACGAAACGGCTATATCGACGATTTTTCCGTCGCTATAGCATATAAAACTGATTTTTTATGCTATAGCGATGAAAAAAATTGTAATAGCCGGTTCGCTTTTAGTTCGCTCCCTCCAATAAACTGGAGGGAGTCAAACTAATGTTATTATTCCTATCGAATTCATTTATCTATCTCAGGAAAATTTAACCCCTTCTTTTCAGCTGCGTACCTCTTTAACGTACGAGTAAATAAAATATTAACGACACAAAAGCTGATTCAAATTTGCCTTACTCATTTATCCCCTTTTATCCCCCCCCCACTCCGTAATAACTCCTAATTCCTATCTAATCTTTTTTTGCCCCTTAAATGGATCATATAGTTTTGTACCAATTACATTAATCTAACTAATCTTGGCATATACAGAGGCATAAATTATATAATGTTAAGTTTGGATTGAAGGAATGGAATGAAGAGTGAATGCTTCATTCCATTCTAGTTGGAATAAGTTATTCCATATGTTCTCCCTCCCCCAAGGAACCAAACACAATTTTTTTCATTCTATATAAATGAGTCATTCCATTTCTACCTCCGTTACTTCAATCCAAACGTAGTATAAACGTATCAAATATGTTGTCTCAAACAACTTCTTAGTTATATGACATCATTATATTGATTACATACATTTTTTTTTGTGATCGACTATGTTAGAATGCAACTTATTCTTCTCCATTATTTAAGACATAATAAAATAAAATCAAGACCCCTAACATTATGTTAGTTTTATGTATAAGATCTATTTGTCTAGGAGTTTAAAATGATATTCAAATGATGTGGTATGAGCAAGAAAAGTTATACCTTAATCACATAACTAATCACAATAATGAGAGTACTTTTGGTAACAATATATGAATTGAATCGATATATATATATATTATTTAAAAATGGAGGCAACCTTATATCGGGCCGCGATGAAAGGTGATATAGATGTTCTAGTCCGATACGTTGATCAATTCGAGACTCAATTGACACCAAAACACAATACTGTCCTCCATATCGCCGCCATGCATGGGAAAACACAAGGCGTGAAGAAGATATTACGAAATTGTCCTCCTTTATTGGGCCGAGTTAATTCGTGCCACTTCACATTGCTGCAAGGGCAGGCCACGCTGGCATAGTCCAAGCACTCTTTGACTGGGGAGAAGGGATTTGATGAGATTGTGTCCGAAATATTAAAGACTTGCACATCACCATTGTATGGTGGCCCTAACGGTAGGACTGCTTTGCATGCGGCAGTAATTTTCGGTTCTCAAGGTACGTACTTCTCTTCTTTTTGACACCAACGTTTCAAAATTTTCAATTGATGTTCATATATATATATATATATATATATATATATATATATATATATATATATATTCAAAAGGGATCTGGTTATGCAAATGTCCCATTTTAACCCTAGCGTAAGTCCTATTTTTGGTTCAACAAAAATGTGACATTTTCCGTCAAACTTAAATCCATCGTAATTACACGTAAAAACTATTTCGTCGAATATAAGGTTGGCGCTAGCGCGGACTTAGGCTCCAAGGGACTCCATCTATTTTCGACGGACATCTGTCGAAATTACTGTATTTTCGACTGAATTATGTTCGACTGAATAATCCGTCGGAACAATACTATCTTCGAGGGACTATTTCCGTCGAACGTAATTCCGTCGGGATTAGCCAATTTTCTTGTAGTGATTCGTAGATGATTGTATATACAATTTTTTCTTCTTCTTCAGAATGTTGTACAAAACTGTTGAATTGGAGGGGAAGTCTAGCCAAAGAAGCAGATGTACATGGATGGACACCGCTTCACCATGCAGCATACCTTAGTCAGGCGCAATTGGTTGAGAATTTGCTTAACTTGGATAAATCATTAGCATACCTTACTACATATGAAAATGATGGCAAGAACACGTCTCTTCACATAGCAGCTAGGCAAGGCCATGTGAATTTGATCAAAGTGGTCCTTTCAAGTTGCCCAGATTGCTGGGAGATAGACAATATCAAAGGCCAAAAAATTCTTCACAATGCTGTGGAAAGTAATAAAGATAATGTTGTTGAATATATCAAAAACAATTCCCGTCTCAATGGCCTTATAAATCAGAAAGACAATGCGGGCAACACCTATGACCCGCAACTGCTTGCTGCCCCAACTGATCACGTGCCAAATAATATTGAGGTAATTAAACATTTCTAATTTTTCTACATGATATATTGCTAATGAAACTAACAACTTATTTCTTAGAGGGAAACATGAAACAAAAACACTTATATTAGCTTTGTACTCCATTAAGAATAATTTTATATTCTCAAATATAATATACCATGATGATTGCATTTGTTACAGGAACATATGCTGTGTTAGCTACTAGTAATTCATTAGCCCTTGCAATAGCTACTTGTGTTCTTGGCTCTATAGCTATTTTGACTAATTACTTGTATTTTCTGGGCTATTTTTGTGGTTGTATTGCTGAGGAAATAGATGATACATAGGCCATAATGGACTGATCGATGGCTACAAGTTTGCATAATTTTGTGTAATGTTTTTTATTTATAGATTTGGTTGGTTAGCTTTAGCTTAATTAATTTCCTTTTCCTTTTTATTTTAAAAATGTATTACTTTTGGTCAATATTTATATATAATTAAATATTGGACCTCATATTATAATGGCCGGCATTCTAATTAATTACTTCATTAAATTTCAATGGAATAACTTTGATATTAAGCTGATGCACTAATTAATTGATTTCCTTAAAAATTTCATCCCCCGCCCTCTATTTATAAATCTGTCACTACTTCTCATCTCTTATTCCTCTTTACCAATTTTGTAGGGTTAATAATTGAATTGACAACTTATTGATGTATTAAATATTCTTCCATGTTTTCAATGGAAATTAATTTGTTACCTAGGTTACATATTGAAACAGACTGTCAGATATATATATACTAGCTGGGTCCCGTGCCTCCGGCACTGTATGAACAATATGATTTATTTCAAACTTTGAACAACCAAAATAATTTATTGAGTGAGCGAGAAATTTAAAGTCATTTGTATTAAATTAAATTATTATTAGATTATTAGATAGATAGATGTATTTTATTAGATAGATGTATGAACGGTGGGATTTATCCCAAACTTTGGACGGCCCAGATGATTTATTAAGTGAGCGGGAAATTCAAAATCATTTGTATTTTATTAAATTATTATTATATTATTAGATAGATAGATGTATTTTATTAGATAGATGTATGAACGGTGGGATTTATCCCAAATTTTGGACGGCCCAGATGATTTATTAAGTGAGCGGGAAATTCAAAATCATTTGTATTTTATTAGATATATATATATATATATATATATATATATATATATATATATATATATATATATATATATATATATATATGGGTCTCCATCCACAGCAACCGGTTGTTGGGGAGCAACCCATTTTTTCCCAGCCGCTACAGCTTGTACCGACCACTTAGAATTTTTTTTTTAATAAGCCGCTATAAGCTGTAGCGGCTGGGATAAAATGGGTTGCTCCCAACAACCGGTTGCTGTGGATGGAATCCCTATATATATATATATATATATATGAGATTCCATCCACAGCAACCGGTAGTTGGGAGCAACCTATTTTTGGCTCAGTCGCTATAGGTTGTAGCGGCTTATAAAAAAATTTGATAAGGGCCGGTACAAGCTGGACACCTGGTTGCTGTGGATGGAATCCCTATATATATATATAAAGTGTTTTGGGTGTGATTTGGGTACATATAACAAAATAGTGTTGTACAGTCTGTACAACACTGTTTTATTATATGTACCCAAATCACACCCAAAACACTTTTTTTTAAAAACTTTCAATTCTAAAAATTATTATACATTTTTTATTAGTTGTTTAAAAAAAAGGTAGGGTGAGCTCGGGGTGAGCTCAATAAGGGTGAGCCTAAGATCCTTGTTCTATATATATATACTAGCTGGGTCCCGTGCCTCCGGCACTGTATGGACAATATGATTTATCTCAAACTTTGAACGACCAAAATAATTTATTGAGTGAGCGGGAAATTTAAAGTCATTTGTATTTTATTAAATTATTATTAGATTATTAGATAGATAGATGTATGAACGGTGGGATTTATCTCAAACTTTGGACGGCCCAGATGATTTATTGAGTGAGCGGAAAATTCAAAATCATTTGTATTTTATTAGATAGAATTATATATATATATATATATATATATATATATATATATATATATATATATATATATATATATATATATATATAGGGAGTCAATCCATGGCAAATGTTTGCTAGAAGCACTGTTCAGCAAACAAGTTTATATCCGTTGATCCTTGCAATGAAAGGCTCGGATTGGTTGGAATTTATCCCTGCCGCTAGCGGCAGTCCATCTGCCATGTAAAATGATGGTTTATTACATTAATGCCCCTAATAATTTTACCTCAGCTGCCGCTACAAGCTTCTACGGTAGACATTAATGTGAATGAAAAGGTGACAGGCTTTTTGACCACTTTTTAACTTTATGACATAAAGGTAACCAGCTTTTATGATAATATGAAAGCTTTAATGCTGCACGGAATTTGATGACTGCCGCTACAAGCTGTAGCGGCAGGGATATTTTGTTTTAAATACCATGCTCACTTCTTCAGTTCTTGAATTATCTCAAACCTTTCTTCAGTTCTCAGCTTTGGTTTTTTGATTGACGTAGTTGCCCACATTTAACTGAAATTCTTATCCGGCGTTTCTTCCTTCTTATTTCAGAATGGCACACAACATACCTGGTCATAAAAGGTTTGTATCAAGTTCTTCAGATTATGTTGCTAGCTTAAATTATGAAAATACATCCGAGTTTGTAAGTGAAGTTGAAAGTAGTAAATCTGAATTGGTGCCATACGTTGGTCAATTATTTTCTAAGTTGGAAGAAGTTGAATTTTTTTACAGGTCGTATGCTAAAAAAAATGGTTTTGAGATTAGAATTGCAACTAGTCATAAACATGCTGGTACTAATAATGTGTCGTCTAGGTTGTATGTTTGTCAAAAAGCCGGTACACCAAATTTTGTAAAGAGTTTGCCTGATGATGAAGATGGTAGTAAGAAAATAACTAGACAACGAGACTCTATAGAACGCACATTATGCAAAGCTAGAATATTTGTTGTTCATAATAAGAAATAAGACAGTTGGCGTATTTCTACTGTTGAATTAGAGCACAATCATCACCTAGTGACCCCTACCAAGGTAGATTTGATTGAGACACATAGAAATATTACTCCGGTTGCAAGAAAATTAATTGACACTTTAAATAAGTCTGGTATTGGTCCTAGTAAGATGATGGACGTTTTGAGCACAATGGGTGGCGGGTTACAAAATGTTCCTTTTTATAATGTTAATATTCAGAATGTGGTGAGGGATTTAAGACGTGATTCTGCGGATGAAAATGATGCACAAGCTGCTGTAAATTATTTGCAAAAACTTACATCCAAGAGTTCAAGTAAATTTTTTTATCGTGTCAAATCAGATGTAACAAATCGTATAGCATGCATTTTGTGGGTTGACGCCCGATCAAGGTCTATGTATCAACATTTCGGAGATGTTGTGACATTTGACAGTACGTATAGGACAAATAAGTATGACATGCCGTTTGTTCCTTTTACCGGGGTTAACCACCATTTTCAGTCTATATTGTTTGGATTTGCATTGTTAAGGGATGAGACAGAGGACACTTTCGTTTGGGTATTAGAGACATGGCTCGAAGCCATGGACTACAAGATGCCTATAACCATCATCACTGACCAAGACAAAGCCATGAATAATGCTATTGCCAAGGTACTCCCTTCTACTAATCACTTATTGTGTTCTTGGCATATTAGCAACAAATTTCCTGAGAAATTGCATCATATTTATTCTGAGCACCCATCCTTCAAAGAGCATTTTAACAATTGTGTGTATAATTCATTATCCATTGGCGAGTTTGAAGAGCGTTGGCAGATTATGTTGAGGAATTGTTCAGACCTCTTCTGTTTGGGGGAAAGATGCAGGCTGAATTGTTCAGACAAAGGTACCCAACGAGTTGTTCATTTTCTTCAATTTTATGGGCAGAGTCGACAAAATTGCAAAAAATTGGTAGATGGTGGCGGACACTGCGAAACTTGGAACATCAAGTAAACATGATGAGACAAACTAGCAGATTGCCCTAGAAAACAATGGAAAGTTAAAAGAGCAACATATCAGTTAACGGAAGCCACACACTAATAGTAAATAGAAGCATAATTGATAAAAGTCCTCATTTTCTTTTATAGTATCAAAACGCAGTTATACAAATAAATTCTGGAGATACAGTTGTCTCTACCATAACCAACAATAATGAAATATGGACTCTACTGACTCGTGGGATTATTACCATTTAGTTTCACTAATTTGTTCATAAACCAAAGGCTTCATTACATGTTTTATGATACAGACTTTATAGAATGATAGGCTTTCAGCACTTCGTGCCCACTACTTCTCTGATTCACATTTACAATGCATAAAGAGGTTCTGAGGATTAAATTAGAGAAGCAAAACTTGCCTGGAGACAAAAGGAAAATCAAGACCATGAGCTTTAACCTAGTAGACTTGCACCTACGAGGACCACAAGTCATCAAGACCACTTCTCTTTTGGAAATTAATGTTGGCTTAATTGCTTATTGATTTTGTCTTTAGATTTGTTATATACTTTGAGCGATCTAACTAATTGTGATCATGTCAGTTTATTTTATGATTGTAAACCCAGGTTTCCATATGATGTTCAGTTAACGGCAGTTCACATTCTAATAATTAATAATCAATACTATTTAATAAAAAATTTGGGAAACAACTTTGTACCATGGTAAACAATTAATGGTTCTGATATTATGCGGAATGTCAGGAATTTTGAGGGAGATGGGCGTACACTTTTAGGTTTAAAGGAATTCATAGGCTCTCTTCATTTTTGGAATCTGGTTATTCTTCGAGTTATTTAGATGTTTAGATCAACTTTTTTGCTAAGACTGGATTGGGATTCTAGAGTACACATACTCTATTCCATCATATCTAATTTAAAATAGAGATCAACCTATCTTAAATGTAGCATCATGGAATGTCTATAAACTTTTATCAGAGTTGTCTTATTCGAGTATATTGACAAATTTAGTGATCCACCTTTTTACCTGAATACAATATTTGAGTTTTTCCATTCAGCCACCAAGTTTAATTAGCTATTGGTTGATGTAGCCCAAGTGTGTTCAGATGAATGGGTAAAGAAAAATAAGGCGACTCATCTCCAGGAAAGAGCGGCAAGCCCGTGTACCAGGCATGTCTTACCATCACAAGGAATAGGCAAAATGCATCGAGAATGAACATAGGAGCTCAAAAATTCAATAATAAGCTCTATCAGATGATTCAGATTTCAGAAACTATATTAATATATCACACGTTACAAGAAACCTAATTCCAGTAGGACCTTGAAATAGAAAATCAATAACAGCTTCTGTTGTTCAAGTACATATGAAATCACAAAAATATTTTCAACACACAAGATTATATCATAGTTACATCAAATAAACACTCTAAGCAACCTTTTTCAGATGACTATAAACACTCTAATCATCCTTAAACTAAACGGCATGTCTCAAGCATGTGAACAGAATGTCGACATTAATAACATTCCTATTCAACACCTCCCAGAATATTCTTCCTAACATCCAACAAAGCTCGCCCTCAACACTGCTGAGAAATAAAGAAAAACAAGCATGAAATGGAAACTATAAGACACTCAAATTTCCAAAGTTGAATAAATAGGTTGGATACCTGAATGCACAGAAAGCATACACATCTACTGTTTTGTTCAGCTCTCCTTTGTCTCCTTATATTCATTCTATACTCATATCATGTCTTCCACTACCTCGACAATATCAACATTTAATTCCGCAAGGGGAACACATTTTTGTTCAGAATGAATACATGTAGACATTGCATCAATGTCTGTAAATTTCTCATTCACTTTGCTTCCTAAGAAAATAGCTTTCATTTCATCTACAGCAGCTCTCAGTGAAGCTTCCAAAGATGCTTTTAGTAAATGCACCTCTTCTAACAACGCCTTCTTGATATCTTTGAGGTCATTAGACAAGGCATCAAACTTGGCATTTAATTCTGCATTTTTCAGCATCTCAGCAAGGTGAAGGGGTTATATCAAACAGCTAATAAAAATTGAAGACATGTTTCCCCCTTCCCCTTTTTCGGAACAGTCCAATTAGAGTAGGTTGGCCTATCTAACCACAAGGTTCAGTTAAAGAGATTGATGAAACTGTCTTGGCTCGACGTGACAGACAGTTTAGAAGATAGACAGACTCAAATGGCGGATCACAATCACTTATTTTTAAAAGGTTATTCCCTACACATCAATATATACAAGCATGTTTACATTTATTAGTTGCACCCTATTAGTTTGGTAAGAATAATCATAAAATTAGTTTAATTGGTGATATTTATTATTTATTTAAGAGTTAAAGAATCTCTTATTGTATAGCAATAAGATTCAGTCTGAAATACATAGAAACTTGTATGGATTAGGTTGATTTTGTTACAATTTCAATTGGGTGTTTTTGGACTAAATGGAGCGGTTGGAGCCAAGTATAAGTATGTTTGGTCCTAGGTTGTTCAAAACCAAAATTACCATGATGCACCTAAGCTAAGATCATTATGGTCTGATGTTTAAGTTTGTGCAGTATGTAAATCTAACAGGTATGTCAAAATTACTTCTAGATCCAATTTGTCACATTTTTGCACTCCCTTTTATCACATACTGCTTGAAAATCAAAAAAGAAAATTTTAGAATAATTGAAGGATGATAAGAGTATGATAACAAAGCTTACAAGTATCTATGCTATATTGTACTTTAATGTTTGCTAACAATGTACACTAATGATGGAATGATTCAGTGTCTAAATTGCACTTCCATTCATAAAGATCACACTATGCAGTGTGTTTTTCTCTCTTGTTTTTGTTGATGAATTATATCATTAGGTTATATGGAAGCTTACTATTATTTTATGTCAAATTTTGCGCCTAAATAACTCAATGCACCATATCTCCAGTGTAATCATATTAATTACAAACCTTTCAAAACATCAAAAGGTAACAATTTTGAGTTAACACAACAACGGAGATTTTTATGAGCTCAATGCAACATGCAAGAGGATAAGTGTCTACGATAAGACTAGACGCAAACTTAAACCCATTGGGTAGAGTTGGGATTTAATTATGTGATTTAGAGATATTAATACTTAATATATAATCATTTGGGGCTTTAAGCATCTTGGCTGGCGGGTTCAAAATTTTAATTTATGTTTTGGTTTCATTAGCAAAGACGTTTTGGATGTAATGGACGTGGATTGATAAGATTGCTGAACTTTTTTTATTGATATTTATTTCTTCCCACAGCTCCTGTCTTTCCTTTCTCCCCTTCTCCAGATGTCCCCTCCTTACGCGCTTCACTCCCTCCTTGATAACCCTCTCTTCATTTTAATTCGTGCTACCTCCAACATTTAATATGCAGCCGAAATATATAGGATGAGTAGAAAATTATTCAAAGCCCTTTAATGATGTTGAAGTTTCAATTTCAATAAAGTTAAATAAATTTGAACAGAAAGCACAAGCACTATAGTCCAAGATATTTCTCCAAGAAGTTCAGACAGAGAGTAGAAAAGAAGCATGAATACATTTTCTCAAATAAAGATTTGGTCTCTGGCACAAGTTTACTACCTTTACTGGAAACGGTTGCAAGAGAAGCTAAGTGACCACATGAAGCAGCCTTAGCACCTGACGTTTGCAAATTCGCATCAGCAAGCGGTAAGATGCCTCTAGAAGAAAAACCCTGAAAAAAAGTAAGCATTTTCACAATATGATAATTAATAGCAAAATTAACCAGGATTGCCCTTCAGCCAGGCATGTTGGCGCTGAGGTAAGATAACTAACAATCACTACCTGACTTGAAGAGGTTTCCACTGCTGACCAGGTAGGATTATCACCTGTTGGGCTTCCAACTGTGGATGAAGTATTATGTGAATGATTATTTGAAGAAAAATTATCATTGATGGCTTCTGGCATCGATGGAATTATGTTAACATGCGACAAGGATGCTTCTAGCCTAAAAAGAATACAAAAAAAAAAAGTAAAGACACAAGCAGTTATACATAAAAGGAAAAGAATACACCAAGTAATGCAGAAAACGATTAAGAAATGAAAGAGAAATATGATAATGTCCTTTTAAAAAATGTGGGAAATGAAATACCGGGGAACGTTAATTCTTTATATAATATTTCTTAGCGTATATAATAATGTCATAAAACTTATATTCATTGCAACCCAAAAATGGATAAAAAAGATATATTTATCATTCATCACCACTACTTTTTACCACTCTTCCATATTTCCCCAAGTTCACCCAATTCTTTTTGTAATTTTTTTTAAAAAATATTGAACCCCCAAAGTTTCGGTTCAGTTGCGGTTGCAAACCCAGCATTTCAGCAAAGTTTCCAAGTTATTTTTTTTTTCTGTTTCCTTTTTTGCCTAAACAAAGGTATGAGAAACTTGAAAAATCACATTCCGGAGAAGTTTGCCAATGTTTCCAAGAGTATGAATTTCATGAAAAGCTCGAATGGATAGATGATTTAGGAAGAGTTTCTGCACTTCATAGCTAAGGAAGAAGAGTTTAGATCACATGAAACAAAACCAATCATCAATTGTAATGAACTAATGAAGAGAAACTTCGGCAACAAAAGACTGATTTCTAGATGGGGAAATGTAAAAAGGATAACCTCACATATTTTCCCTCGAGTGTTTTTATATTGTTAACTTTATCATCATCTTCACAAGTCACGAAAACAACCTTCTCCTGCAGATAATAATCTGTTATTTGTCAATTCCAATATCAAGTGAACATATGAAATTTTTAGAGTTTAAAGTGTATATGACTTGCTTGTCGGGCCCTAACACCAAGATGAGACAAGTGAGGCAGCTCCTGCAGAAGTACAACTCCACCTATATTACTTCCAGCAGCTGTCACCTGCCAGATTGCAGTAGCTGTAAGATTACTTCTGCTTAGCTGCTACATGTACAGCCTAACAAATATATGGTACCAATTTGGTAATTACTGAAGCTTAAGATTAAAACAAACAGAAAGGGAGAAAATATATGTAACCTCTTCATCTCCATCAGCTTTGCTGACCACAAGGATTATAGATCCTGTTATAGATGATGGCAGTGTCCCAGGAACAATTCTCTCAACCTGGAACCAAATTGAGTTAGTAACATTTTGATGATGTATTAGTCGGTCAAATGATCATTGATCAATCACAAGTGACATAGTTCTTATGAAAGGTTATAGAAGTAAAAGCAGATTCACTTTTCTCCAAAAGCTATTATACCTCCTTAGATGTACTAAGTCTATAGAACTACAGATAAGTCTTCAAGAATTCATAGTGAAGAGTAAAATTTTCTTGTAGGAGTTGTGTAATAGCAAAAACCCGTTCCAACCCAGTTCTTTAAATAATGAGGGGAGATAGACAACAACATAAATGAAATTAAACTACAAGCAACAAATGCAACAGATACCAGCACATAAATATTCAAAATCTTATACTATGAACTTCAGCAAATTCAACGATTGTGCTTATTTGATATCGTTTTATCCCCAACTTGCTATTTGCGGAGCAACTGTGCACTAGGTACGACCTTTTACAAATTTTTTCCCTTTCCTTCCTTTAGTAGTTGGACCTTGGAGGACTCATTATTCCCCTATAGTGTAGCTATATTTGCTCTTTAATAGATCTTTTAATATGAAACTATGAAAGGATCCAGTAACAGAAAAGTAAATTTTGATGGTTGGTGATGCTTGCAGAGATTCGCGTCAAAGAATTGAGCTTAGAGGAGCATGATGAAAGATTCACTTAAGAAATATTTAACTCTCTAACATCATCCATAAGATTCCATACTATCTTTTGCAACAAATTGTCATCAATTGCAATATATTTCCAACTCCCCATTATTATATTTCCATGTAGTTGATTAGTTTTTCCCTCCACTTTTCTACTTGAGTTAAGAAAATGTCAACATTTTAAGAAAATCAACTTAATGAAGTATGGACTAGGAGTAATACAATGAAGAAAAAGTTTGAGATACCATGCTAGGAGTAAATGAGAGTACCTGTATTAGGGTTCCATGAACGACTCCTGGAACAAGAACATCCCAACCCTGAGACCCAAGTATAGTTCTAATAGCTTTTAGGAGAACAGTACAAAGTTTTGAAACCTGAAAAATAATACTAAGAGTGACAATTGCCAGAAAAGGTTAGATGGAAATAATAATATCATTACAAGCAACTAAATGATCAGATAGTAATGGAAATTATGTTTGTGAAATGTACTAACATATAATTACAATTTTGATTATGGAAGGTAACAAAAATAATGCCACCGTACCCCGCACGAATCTCGGCTTCAGTATACGTCCTCACACTGTTTTCTGGAATTCCTAGAGCTTTTCCTAACATCTGCAAGGCACAAATAGGATTACTCAAAACTCCATTTAGTTAAGTAGTCCAAACAAGAGACAACTAGTGTTATACCTGGACTTTCACAGGGAGTATCTGAAGAAGTGCCTCAGAATACTCTTCAGTCAGCCTCCTCGATCTATCAAGAGTAGCTTTAAGCCTTAATGCCCAGATATATATCCCGTCTTCACTACCTTTACGAGATACGTGTAAAATACTCTTAGGAAACACCACTACAATGACCAAAATTAAAAAAATAATTAAAATAAAACAATTGCTTAAGACAACAGTGTACCTTCTGTTTCTGAAAGACCTTTCTCTTGCCATGCTAGAAGTTCATTTCCGATAGCAGTACATTCATCAGGCTTCCAACCAGATAGACCAAGCTGGCGAATGCCAACCAAGAGAACCCCAAGTGGATCATGCCAAGAGCTAACATTTTTTAACTTGGCATTCTCTGCAAGCTGATGAGCTCCTCCCACGTCTTCAAGTACATTAAGAAACCTATGGATATTAATCAGATCAAAATTCATTATGCCGAAACAAAAGGACTCCAATAATGATACACTTAAAGCACTCAACTAGATGACCAATTATAATCTCAAACACTTTGATGTATACATGTTTATTTCAATGACAATAAAGTAAACAATTCCGCAACAATAATATAAATCTAGACAATGGTAAACTATCGCCTAGCAGATGCTGCATTACTAGTCTACGCAACAGTGTTTTTATTGTTGTCTTTTTCTAAATGCAAAGCCCACTTAGAATATATATTATCTACAAATATGATACACCTTCCTACTTGAAAACACTTCCTTCGGCGCTTGTGGCACATAGGCATGAGGGGTTTGCTGAAAGGACAATTTATAAGCTATCTTCATAGGCATGAGGGGGTTGCTGAAAGGTCAATTTTTAAGTCATCTTCTGATAAATTCCACCTTTATAAATTTCATTACCAAAGTTAACATTTCATAAAGAATAACATCAGTTCAAGTATTATGTACTCCCTCCATTCCAAATATAGGATCAACATTGACTGTTTGAAGTCAACTTGATATTATTAAATGCAAGATTTATTGTATTTAAAAGTTAAATGAATTACATCAATTTTGAGTTTGAAACTATGTCATATTGACTTTGAAAAATCAAACTTGATCTTATATTTTTGAACGGAGGGAGTATATGTTAGTAAAGAACAATCAAAAGCTAATTTTAGATAAATCTATGAATGAAAGACATGAACAGATGGTCAAAAAATTCAACTAGATATATATTCTAGTTGATACAGAAACAAGCATCTCATGTTAACATAAGAGATACATCTCAATCAAATGGATAAATGTACAAAAAAAATCTTCTGGCGGACAGCCGTCAGGAAACCTTTCAGTGAAAATGTTTAAATTTGTGTTTGTAATTATATTACATTGATATGGGATTGCAAAACAAATTTAAATAAGAAAAAACAATAACAAACCAATAACTGACCTACCATTTCTAAAGAACCATTTGGCTTTCAAAAGTAGCAATAGTACTTGAGTGAAGTAAGAGGTACTTTTAGAATTTAGATACTTCATAACTACGCAAATTAATAAGATTTCATCAATAAAAAATTATATAGAAATGAGCGCAATTCAGTGTATATTTTAGCACATTCAAATTGAGTCTTCTAAAAGGATTCTATAAATTCCAAGTAAGTTGAGAGTTTCATGTTCATAATAGTGTATCTTCCACTAAAGTATGAAAATTCTAACTTATCTAATAATAAATTATTATCAAACATATGAATTGATAATCCATCAGAAACAGCTAAAAAGGGACATTTTGTATCATAATCTCCACAGTAAGATGATCTATCTCATTTAAGGTCAACAACGTAGAATACCTGCTCAAAAGAATAAATGCATAGTCCTCGAGTCTAATCTCACAAAGACGCCACTGTGCAAAAACCATATTGCCGTAATGAATGATCAGTGTCAAAATAATCAAATTAGAGCAAAAGTAAACTAATTACAACATAATGGGATACCTTTTGGTGCATTGCTATTGCAACATCAGGAGCATCATTTCGAATGCCACTTTCAAGACCCCTTACAATCCTTTCCCGCAGACCATGTAAAGATCGTAGTGTTTCAATCAACATTTGCATCTCATTGCTTTTCAAAATAGTATGTCCTTCCAAACTGTCCAAACCCTAAAAATCAAGAAACAATCATCTATAAACCATTGTAAACAAAAAAGTTGAATAACAGCATCCAACAACATGCTTAAAAGTAGCATTCAATATAAGGAAATTTTTTGTTTATTTATATTTTATTTTATTTTATCTTCTGAAAGGTAAAGATGTACATTCAAAGGGCACCAAGTGGGTGCCACCCCTTGTACATCAGAGTAACAAAAAACAGGATGAAACCTGCAGGACCCTGATATAAAAACTATATCATATTACAAGGCTAAACTTCGACAAAAAAATCAATAAAAGCAATAGACAATCCAGGATGGGCCTCATTCTGCCAAAACACAACAGACTCAAAAGTAAGGACTTGATGTACACAATGACTGCTCTTTATCCTCAAAATATTACTCAATAACAAGGACTTGATATTGTTCCCAATTACTCTTGGGAAATCTAATGCCCTTCCAAGTGTTTACAACCACAACTTTCTTTCCTTGTTCCTGTTTAGTTATATATTTACACATAGTAATATATAATAACTTATATAAACATAAAAATGCCACCCAATAAATATTTATATTTATCAAATTAACTAATTAATTATTGAAAATGTCAAAATTTAGAGATTTTCATACTTTAAGCTGTATTGATTAATTTAATTACTTATTTATTATAAATTATTGTTTACTTCTATTTCATTTCTTCCTTGTCATATTACTACACTGATCATGCAAAGAACAATACAAGTATATAACAAGCCAAGAGGAGATAAATTAATTTGGTTGGTCATTCGAAGGGTAATTTGATCATTAGCTTATAATTTGTACAAGGAAAATAATCAATTAACATGTATAAATGCACTCATTATCATTCACCAAAAAACATCAAACCACCTGTTCAGCTCTCCCTATCTAATTAAGTATCATATATACATGCACCCATTGTCATTTACCAAAAAAATATTCTCATTAATTAATTGAAATTTTTCCTATGATCTAAAAGGAATGTACGCTACATTGATCTATAAATAACACTAGATGCCTATATTATTACCTTTTCATCAACAAAAAACCTTTATTCAAGTTGGCAATAAACTAAAAACCCTGACATATAATTCAATTACTAACATTTATAAAGTCACGAATCTAATAATTATTTTAGAGTTCTAACTAAAGTAAATGTACGCTACATTAAATTATTTATCTTAGTATCCATGGGAATAAACTTACAATATATAATTCAATTATTCGTCTAGCTAGATAAAATTTTAATAAATCAATATTATTTTCTCAAATTCTAATACTCCCTCTTATTCAGATTAAATGACGTTTTAGGGAGTTTAATTTTATTCTATATAAGTGTCGTTTTGGAATCTCTATGCAATATTGCACTATTTTTTCCTCATTTACCCCTCTATTTAATATGCTTAGTAAATGCAATTGTGAGAGAGAGAAATAATTAATTAGGGACAATTGTGGAGAATGAGAAGAGACAATTGTGGAGAGAGAAATAATTAATTAGGGACACAAAAGATATTTTGTGTTAGTTCTTAATAAGTGTGTTTAACTCTAAAATGACATTTAATCTGAATAGGAGGGAGTATATCATATTTATATTGAGAATAAAGAAACTTTTGCGCATCCGGTCGAAGTTCGAACAATTTATATAAATTTTTAATATATATATATATATATATATATATATATATAATAACAATAATAATAATAATAATGTAAATAAAAAAGGAACCAACAATTGAATTAATTTGATTGATCATTAAATTAGTAAATAATTGTAAAAAATAATAAACCTAAATTGAAATGAATTCCAATTGCCAAGAAAAGAGAAAAAGAAAAAATAGAAAGATAACCCGTGCCTCGCACGAGTTCCAAGAAATACATATGTCATCATTGCATTGGTTGTTCAACATTATTGTGAATCCTTAACAGTCAATACATATTTATACAATGGTGACATATTTACTTGAGACACATTTGAGACCTTGGCATTAACCTTTTCTTTTATTTTTTTCTTTTCTTTTATTTTTTCTTTTCTTTTATTTTTTTTGTGTGGATAATTTAGTATTGCACCCTCACCAAAAAAAAACTGTTTATGTCACTGTCCGAAATGGTACTATCACAATCAAAATCAATAGAAGAGAAAAGAATGCCACTCGGATACCATAGTTAAATGTACACTTTTGACTCTTTTAAAACTTCTGTCGAGCTAATGAAACAAATAATAAAGGAAAGTGAGAAATCTACCTTCTTGCACTCGAAAAATAATGAAAGAGTTGATAAGCTCATTTGATCAAAAGATTCCTTTATAGATTCAAGTTGTTCTGCAAGGCTACAACAGTAGATAACGATAATATAAATTATAATCAGTCAATCGAGGAGCAGTAAAATAGATTGCTTTACAATTTCACAGAGTGAACCATGGAGGCTTAATCTCCCAAAAATGATACCTTTCGGCACTTACTAGTCTTAAATAGCATGGAACCTAAGAATAAATATTGGTGTTGAAATTTTTTCTGAAGGTGAAAAAAGAATTTTTAAACATGAAGTCCTCAAACAATGTACGTAAAGTACAAGAGAAACCCAATAGTCCTCAATGAAGGGCAGTTTGTCAATGTCAACTTAATTTTTATTCTTTTGAAAAAGAAAAAACAACTACTAAAAACACTTTTAGACGGAGTTGACACTGACAAGGTAAGAGAACAGGTAGATGGCTGTTCTTGAAGTACTCGAAACCAATTGGCAAGGAGTGGAGTACACAGCACCCCCACCCCCGAGGATAATTTGTTTCTCATGGCTTAATTGTCTGACATGGGACTTTGTATCTCAACAGTTATAACCAACAATTCTAGCTTTCAGTCTATCCAAATGCCCCCAAAGAATGGTAAAACATGCACAGCGGCACAGAATTTTACCGTTCATTACTCAAGTCTACCAAACCCCTGAAATCTAACCAGTAATTAACCGACTATATTTGAAGGCCAAATACTTTTTTTGGTCATAGATAAATGTAATAGAAAACATGAACAAAATGATCAACTCCTTGCTGATGAACAATACAGAAACAAGTGAGCATGTGGCCAAGAGGTCTACCTAACATTCATATCTGGGATGAGGAGTTCATAAGGCCCACACATCTTTAGTAAATATATTTGGCGATTGAAAATTGAATGAACAGTAGCCTTCTCTGTATTAGAAGCCATCGGAAATCTATTGGCAACGCGATTACAAATAGGACTTGCAATAAGAGCCATCATAAAAATTTCAAAGTCCACAATTGCTATTAGGGGAGTGAGAAAAAGAACATGAGTTATGACGAAGAAGCCCGCAGCCTCTCAGTCATTTAAATTATGAAAAAGTGGGAATTCAAACTGATAGAGTCCTATCATGACAAAAGAATCTTAGAAATCAAGGCATTATAAAGGGAATACAGACAGAGAAGTAAAGGAAAGGCTTAAAGAGGGTATTACCTATCCCTCTCAAATGTATATTTTCTTCTGAAATGGGTTTAGTATTATCAAGGTTTTGTTTGATCAACAAACTTTTTATTTTAATTTACAAAGGTTTAAAATGTTGAGTAGCAGACCTGCCAGCATTGAAGAAATCTTTTAATTCATCGTGGAATATCTTGAATTGTTCTACAAATGCTTCACTATATTCTCCAGGATTCTTGGTAATTCTTGAAAGCATTGCTTGTGTAGCAACTAAATCTTCAGGGCCAGCATTGCGATGTATCTTGTTTTGTATTGTTTGCTTGATTTCTTGCTGAATTGCAGGAACCATAAATAACTAAAGCAACAATTTAAGAAAAAAAGAAAAGAATCAATTTAACAAGTGTTCCACGACTATAACCTTAAGGTCATGAGGGATATCACCTCTATGAGCAATGTCCCTGATACGCGTTAGAGGAACTGATGCAGTGAATTCTGCCTTAAAAGATGGCAAACATGGATGAATCTTGCGGATGACAAGTTGTTCCTGCATATCATCAATAAGAGCATGATGTGAATGACAACATCTCTAAATAAGCAACAATTGGTAGAATATATGTTTTAAAGAGCAAAAGAAATGTTAACATTTTAGGTACAATGTCTCTAAAGCAACGATTGACAGTCTCAATCCAGATGATTTTCCTGCATTTTTGCTCCACAAGAAAGAGATCCCTGGCTCCACTTCTGGACTTGAGCATCATTAATTTTGTCATTCCAAATAGGTCGCAAGTTATGAGTGGAACTTGGGATGCTTGTTGTCATTATTCTTTCGCAAGACCAATTCCCCTCAAAGATCCCAGTTACTAAAGGTCTCACAGGGGCAACATTCTAGCTCTGAAAAATAAATTCTCATTCCCCGTGATTTAAAAGAGTCTTAAGCAGCAAACACTTCCCTAATTCTAGGTTCTAGTCATTATGATTCTCATCAAATCAAACAGAGTATCATACTATTGTTCAGCTACTATAAAAAATTAATTATAAAGACAAAAGGTTTAGTGATTTAATTAGTTGATGTGCTAGTGTTGAAAAACTTGCTTTAAACTGCAATGTGATTTAAGAAATAAGAATAACATAATCTTTTAGCAGATAATATTATTTTCCCATGCATATGATGTAATATTTTTGCTATGGTAGAATCCGAAAGACCGTATCTTTTATTTCATTTGAGCTAGTAGATAGAATTAAAGAGGATAATGAACTATGTAAGAATATTGAGATAGAAGAAATATTAAATAATGATTTATAATCCAGGAACGCATAGAGCTTATATTAAGCTAGAAATTAAGTAATGTATGTGGGAAAGGAAGGTTGTAGTAAACAGGAGAATTTAAGAAAATAAAGAGAAGAGAAGAAAGAGCGACTGTGTCACTAAAGGATAATTTTGAACCCATCTTCTACTATTCTCAAGCAGAAAACATATCTTGCGAGGAAACTATTATAAGTAACTTGGAGGTGGATATTAACAAATTCTCTAACATTACAAAATTAATGACAGATCACCTGGGGTGAAGTGTCCTTCTGACAGGAAATTCTCTCCAATTCACGAAATATAAGCCTGGAAATCTCAGCATGCCTGTTGGGCCGGTGATGACCTCCATCTTCAAAGCAGGGAATTTGCCCTGTGTTTATCCACTGCATATTAGGATTAGAACATAAGAAGAAGGGCATGGATAAATAATAAAATTAAGTGACCCATGCACACAATCATAGAACCTTCAGATATATAGCTGAATACACAAGAGCCTCCAAACGATGTGCGCCATCAATACTTCCAACTATAAGCTCACGAACAACTTCAAGCTGCACCAATAGAAAACATCCAAAAATGGAAGGAAATTAGTAAAACCAATAGATTCTCCAGTTTGAGAATTTATTGCTGATTTTGCATCAAATGAATACAAGAAGCAGAAGAAAATAATAGCATAAGGTAAATAAGAAACTGAAAAGATGGTTCACAAAAATATATATTCTAAAGAGAGAAAGTGAGACTTAAGGCTAACTTGTTCAAATTAAAAGTGCCTAAACAGATTGGTAAAAGTAAGCATTGCCATCATGCCATTAAGTTTTTAAAATAGCATAATGTTAGAGCACCTCTTTTTTGATTGAAGATAATTTAGGTAGGAGGTTAAAATACATTGTGAGCTCAGAATTTCACCCTCTAGTTGCTTTATAGTACAAATAATTTATTCACCAGAAAGGAAATGAGAAGTGAAGGCTTTTATGATGTTCACAACAAGAATTAACTTTAAGACTACAGCAAAGTTAATGGAAAATTGAAGTACGATTTAGATCATGTAATTTTTGTTAATAGGCATGTGATACCAAAGAAGTGTATAGAGGACCCTTTTGATGTTATAGTGTTGTCCAATATCTACACTGAAAAAATGTATATCTTGATTGAAAACTAACTGCATTTCCACTACAAAAGCACATTTTTTCCAAACAAAACAATTTTCTTCTAATTTCATGTACCAAAGTTTTTTATTATTATGGCATTTATAGTAGTTTATAATTTAAAAGGATGAAGTCAAACATTTCTAATCAAAGCAACAAAAAGAGAGATGAAACATAGGTAATAGTGATACCTTTCGCCACCAATTCCGTGCATTCTGATCACCTTCCACTAACTTTAGCACGATCCCTTCCAGCCCTGATGTGTCCCACTTTCTTTCTCTTTCTCTTTCCCTGTGCTCATTTGATCGCATGAAAGATACAGCCTTTCCTTGCCACTGATCCACAAAAGGACTAGTCTCCTCCTCCAGATGTGCCGACCCATTATTATGTACATTCCTCACTTCTTCAACCACTTGCTCCAACCCATTATTATGTGCATTCCTCACTTCCTCTTCAACCACTTCCGAATGTAATGGTAATAGATTCACAGCCTCACTTGTCCTGTTCCAATGACAAACAATCTCAAATTTCCCTTGCTTTGGAAGCTTCAAGACCCGGTTGTCACCACCTTCCCAAACCATCCTCCCGTCCATCCTCACAATAACAAATTTGTACTCAACAGACTCAGCCCCTTCTAATTGGAACTCAGAAACCCATCCGTTCACTGTCCAATTCAATGCATTTTTCTTCTTCCATGATCCATATTCTTTCGCTGACCCAAGAATTGCTACATGCTCCCCAAATTCAACCTGGTGATTAAGTCGAACACTTAGTAGCACCATGTTGCAACCCGAGTACAAATATTTCTTATCTTTCTTCTCTTGTTCTCTGCTTCAAAAACCACTTTGTCATTTCCTTATCAGAATCATTTCTAAAGAGTTGAAAATATAATATGGTAACAAAAAAGAATATATGTTCTATAAACCTAGGGACAAAGGTCCCATTATGTTCCTAACTAATCCTTTTCCTAAGTAGACTAAAAAAATCAACTTGAGCGAGATAATTTTTTTCTTTCCATTAGCTTTCTCACCAACTAATCAATCAGAATCAAGAATAAAAAACTGAAAGATAAGAACATAATTGTTAAAACACCCTTTTCTGAATACCCCAAAACAAAGAAATACGTAGTCAAAAAAACAAAATTGATGTGCTCAATATTCCACATTTACTAAATCCATCAAGGTAAAGTTTATCTTTTCTTTCTTTAAGTTTTCTGATCAACCAAACGGGCTAGTAAATTTACTTATGGAAACAAGAATTATACACAGAAAGCAATTTAAATAAATCCTAATTCTGATTACAATAAACCACAGAAAAATGAAATAAACCCAAACATTACTATTTTCTAGATAATTTCCAAATCACATAAAATTTAATGTCATATTTTCCTTCCTTCACCCTTCTCATCTTATCTACCAAACAGACCAAAGTACAAGAACTAATCACCTGGTTTCAAGTGAAGAAACAGCCCGAATTCTACTGGGTCGATACAGAAACCCCAAATTGTGAGCATTAGGAGCAGCAATTCCGGGCTTTAAGAAACTGAAGGGTCGAAGGTATTTGAATTGCCTTGTGAGATGGGTTTGCTGGGAATTATTCGTAGTAGTAAGTAACAATCCAGTACACGCAGAGAATCCATTAAAATGTACAGTTGTATATATAGAGGTAGAGATTATCTGTATGAACTTTTTCAGTATCTTTTTGTTGATGACAAGTAGCAGTGGAGTAGAAGCATAGAATCAAATTCTACACCTACAGATACAGATACAAATGCATTGATACAAATTCTACACATGATTCATAAAAATTAAAATGATGTGTGTGCGTCTCTTCTTAAACTTTGTCTCCTTTCACTCATAATAACAATAATAATAAAGAGCATTTTGGCCTAATAGTGTTGAAGGGCCAAATAAAAAATTAAGAACTTGTTCACTTATTAAGAAAATAAATAAACTTATCAGTTAAAAGTTATATTTAACCCAGTCAATTTGCTCATATTTAATTCACAAAAATTACAAGTATAAAATAAAGTTTGATTTAGTACGATCGAATGGAGGCTCATATTTTGTCTAAAAATTCCTCATACGTTTGGTGTGAATTTTATGTTGATCACAATAATTAAGAGAATAATTGTATAACATTAAATATAGTATTACACAGCGGATCAGGTCCGGACTCCCGGACCTGATCAAATCCGGACCCCAAATTTTTTTTTATTTTTTTTTTTTTGGTAGAACAACTAAAAAAATAATAATAAAATTATGGAACTGAAATTTTTCCAAAATACAGTTTTTGGGTGTGTTTTTAATACCTACCCCAACCAATGTATGTACAGTCTTCCCAGACTGTACATACATATTTCGTTATAGGCATCCAAATCACGCCCAAAACACTGTATAATGTAAAAATTTCAGTTCCATAATTTTTTTTTTTTTTTTTAGTTGTTTCAAAAAAAAAAAGCAAAAAAAAAAAAAAAAAAAAAGGTCCGTATTTTAGTAAAGTCCGGGAGTCCGGACTGGATCCGGACTCTATAGTATTATTTGATTATAATACCACTTACCATATATTTATCTTACTCTCTCTCATCTCGAATATTTTCTCATAAGGAGTAATTTTAGAAATATTGTAGTTAATTCTCCTAGATTATATAAAACGTCAAATAATTTGACAAAAAAATAAAAAACGAAGGAAGTAATAAATAGCATTTTGGTCTAATAGTATTGAAGGGCAAAAAAAAATTAAAACTTGTTCACTTATTAAGAAAATTAATAAACTTATCAATTATATTTAAGGGTGCAAATGAACCAAGTCGAGTCTAGTATTGAATTGCTCATATTTGGTTCACAAAATTTATTAAGTATATATAAAATAATATTTGATTAAGGCTCGTTTAGCTATCGAGTCGAGCACGATGTTGAATCGAGCCCGTGTAGTTTGAACTTTTCGAACGAATATAATCCGAGTATAAATAAAAAATTACAATTTGAGGATATTCGAGTAATTTATTGAACTTTAAAATTTACTCAATTTATATTATTTATATTTCGAGTCGAGTTCAAATTAAAATTTTAGTTGGATGAGTACGAATCGAGTCCGAATTGTTTGTTTGTTTTATAGCCTTAATAGGTTGTGGACTATTGATCTTGGTTATTTACTAATATTATTAACATGGTACTTTCGGATTTGACTAGAATCTTATGGATTAAATACTTATACTAAATTTTAAAAACTAGTACTGCAATTGAAATAAAATATTTTATTTGTTCTTAAATTAGAAATACATTTCTATTTTAGAACTATAAAGTGACATAATATTCTTAAATTTTTTTTCAATATAAAACTATCAGTACCACGATTAAATTTCTAACTAATACTAAGATTATATTTAAAAATATAAAAGTATCATTAAAAATTGACATTTTATAAATATACTAGATGTGTCCCGTGCCTCCGACACTGTATGGACGGTGGGATTTATCCCAAACTTTGAACGGCCCATATGACTTATTGAGTAAGCGAAAAATTCAAAATTATTTATATTTTATTAGATAGATAGATAGATTAGATAGATGGATGGTGGGATTTATCCCAAACTTTGAACGGTCCAGATGATTTATTGAGTGAGCGGGAAATTCAAAATCATTTATATTTTATTAGATTTATTTATATTTTATTAGACAGATAGATAGATTAGATAGATGGATGGTGGGATTTATCCCAAACTTTGAACGGTCCAGATGATTTATTGAGTGAGCGGAAAATTCAAAATCATTTGTATTTTATTAGATAGATTTCTAATTTAATACAGAGAAAGTACAATGTATATAAGTTTGGGAGAATAGAAGTCAAAGGGGGAATCGAACTATTGACCTCATGGAACAAATAAGCTCAGAGTATTTTGCTTCTTCTTTTTCACTCATCCATTTGTATCCACGTCAAGGAGATTTTGATTAATCCTTCAACATTAAGAGTCAAAACAAACCTTATAGAAATTAGTAATAGTTTAAGGCAGCTTTTGAAATTACCAAAAACTTTTTGTGGGATTTCTTGTGCTGCAAGGTTTTTAATCCCGATAAATCATTAGAAAATCATTTTTTTAGATGTATTGAATAATGAACAAGACTGATTTTCAATTTTAAAATGGGAAGGAAATTGACATATATTACAATGTTTATTTCAATTTTTATCTCTAATTTTGAAGAATATATCAATAAATTATTATCCAACAGTTTATGAGTGGCGAAATCACGCAAATTTTGTGGGGTCAATCGATTCCACTGAAAAAAATTGCTTTATAATATAAGGTAAATGTAAAAAAAAATTGAGTATTATATATAAATTGACCCCCACTAAAATTTTATAAATTTTTTATTATACAGAATCAAATTGAAAATTTATAACTTTGTCAATCAAATTTTAACCATATATGATTCATATCCTCTCAATATATATGTATCTCTCTCTATAATATTTTAAACTAAATAATAATCTAATTTATATTATTTTTAAAAATAAATAATGAATAACTTATTTATGAACAGTTGTGATTAAAAAAGTCTATTATGAGTCAAAATAGCGTATATATACCATATATTATTACTCATTATATTTTTATTGTAATATATATATATATATATATATATATATATATATATCCGAAAGTATAAAGTATTAAAAAAATGGCCCGAACCCCCGCAACATTTTTTGTAACTTAGTAATATTTTCGACTCCACTAATGTGGGAGTCAAAAGACCATTCTCTATGTATGCAAAATGACATTTCACAGCATCATTTAAGTGGATAACTCATCAATCATTATCCAACTCGTCTTCATCTTCAATTTATAAAATTAATATTGACTTATTTTAAAAAAATTAATTTAAAATTGATATAAATTTATTTAATTCATGTCAATATAATTATAAATATTATAAAAGTACTATTAATTATAAAATTTATTATTTTCAAAATTTAAATGAATCATATTAAATTTAAATGTAAAAATATCACAAATTAACTTTTTAAAAGTTAATATTGATCTTATGTACATTTGCATCTATGATTCATTCAATATTCACTCCATAAATTACTTAAAATTTAAATAAAATAAATTTTAATAATTTTGCTAAAAATTGTAGTACTCCCTCCGTCCCATAGTTATAGGCTGATTTATTTTGGCACATAGTTTAAGAAAATCAGTTTAAGTGGCAATTTTAACAAAAAATTTCCACATATACCCCTTAATATGGAATTAATGAATAAATTAAGTACTCCTTACTTATCACATTGAAACTCTCAACTTAATTGATCATTTTAATCTACATAAACTTTCAACCAATCACAAAATGTTTGTTATTCCAAATTCATTTATTGAGCCTAAAAAGTTGAATTCTTTTATTGAGAATACAACAACATTAAATGTGATGATAACAATAATGACATTGAATGTTGTTTTTTCAAAAAAAAAACTAATGGTTGAATATTTATTATAAGGGCATAAAAGTAAAACAATGAACCAACTAAATTTTATAAATAATAAGTAGCCTATATATTGGGACATCTCAAAATGAAAAATCAGCATATAACTATGGGACGGAGAGAGTAGTATTTTTTTTTAATAAGATACAATATGTATTGATTAAATTTAAAAATATCAAATAATTACTTTAAGAAATTTAATAAATTAATAGCGATTTTATAATTAAAAACAAGATGTTGTAGTTACAATGGTCAAAACATGTTTTAACTGTTGGAACTTTCAAATTTTATCTTTTAAATTTCAAATTTTATTATTTAATAAATAAATATAAGGAACATGTTGGGTATATATTGAAAAAATGGAATCTCCAACTTGCACAATGAGTCAACATCATTACTGAGTATGGATAGAGATAAATAAACTATTGTTAATATTCGTAAGAAATAAATATAAGGAATTTGTTGGGTACATATTAAAAAAATTGAATTTCTATCTTGCAGAATGAGTCAACATCACTACAAAGTAGGGATAGAGATAAAGAAACTATTGTGAATGCTCTAAGTTGAACTCTCGTATAATTATATCTAGAATTATATGTTTCGTAACTGTAATTTAGAAAAATATTGTTACAACCCATAGCAAGACTCAAATTGAAAATGTTTGGATTCAATTTTTTTTATATATTTATATCTTCTTTGTCAATACTCCATTCATTCCATAATATATGATGTTTTAGATGATTTTATTTTTACCAAATTATTTGACGTTTTAAATGCAATCTTTTCAAAATTATACCTCATGGAAAAATATTGTAGATGAAAGAGAAAGAATGAGATAAGTATATTGTAAAGAGTATTATAGACAATTAATACTATATTTAATGTTATACAATTATTTTCTTAATTTTTATGCACAACTCTAAAACGTCATATATTATGTGAAGGGGAAAGTACATTTTCCTTTTTTTTAGATAGTAATTCAAAATAAAATATTGTCCATTAACTTTTTGAATATTATTATCATAATTATATTATCACGTCACCATTATAACTAATAATAATTTGTTTTTAGTGATAAATTTAGTACAAAATATATTTTTACTATTTCCAAATTTTACAGATGAGAGTATTATCTTTCAAACGAAGGAAGTATAAATTAGGAAAGAATTTCGATTTCAATCTGATGAAATCCCACAATTCTTGCTAATATTTCACATACCAAATATGGCCAAATCAATCCCCATTTAAAAACCATCAACATTCCAAACAACAAGAATCCCATGAATTTTGATTAAAATCTTACTTAATATAGAAATCCTACAAGCCTTCTGCCAAGAAGGAAGATCCATTACAATATTCATAGAGAAATAATATAATTAATTATTTTAAAAAAAAGTTACCATATTTATATAGACAAATCTAATATTTCCTTCATTCTATCCCTCCTCTGTTCCACAATCAAAATAAAGGAAAAAAACTGTGTGCATCAAGTGTTGGAAGTAGTGGATCATATGGAACTTGTGGTTCATTCTATCTCAACTCCCGTTTGGGGAACCACGTAAATTTCTGTGTTGATTTTTTTACTGTTGTGTGCGTGTGTGATTCAATATTGACATGAAGCGATACAAAAAGGTAATACTCATTAGAACATACTGCAGGAAACTATTCTGGTTTGTGTTCTATCTACTATGTGCTTTTACAATCTCCATCTATTTATTTGCAGCCAAAAATAGTGTCACCTTATTTTCCTATGAACATGAATCTGCTACTAACCCTTTGCCCTTCACAAAGAACACTGAACTAGTCTCTACACCTGCACAAAATGAGTTGGATTCTTGCGTTGGTCGATACGTTTATGTTCATGATATTCCCGGCAGATTCAATCAGGATATTTTGAAAAATTGTTGGTCGATTCTTAAATGGATTAATATGTGTGAGTACATATCAAATATGGGTCTAGGCCCCGAGGCTAAAGATTCTGAAGAGGTTCTTCAGAACAGTAGCTGGTACGCGACGGATCAATTCGTGCTGGAAATTATTTTTCACAACAGAATGAAGCAATACAAGTGCTTGACAAATGACTCTGCATTGGCCTCAGCAATTTTTGTGCCATTTTATGCTGGCCTAGACGTGAGTCGATATTTGTGGGATAATTCCAGCACATTAGTGAAGGATTCCAATCCTGTTGAATTGGGAAAATGGCTGAGGGGAAAAACAGAATGGAAAAAAATGCAGGGGCAAGATCATTTCTTTGTTGCAGGGAGAATTACTTGGGATTTTAGAAGAGAAGGTGACAACGGGTCTGACTGGGGAAATAGACTTATGGCAGTGCCAGAAATCAAGAACATGACTATTCTGGGAATTGAGTCAAGTCCTTGGAGCAACAACGAGTTTGCGATTCCTTATCCGAGTTATTTCCATCCTTCAAAAGATTATGAGGTATTCGAATGGCAAAACAAGATTGGGATGAAAAAAAGGCCAATTTTGTACTCTTTTGTGGGTGCTCCAAGGCCTGATAGTCAAGAATCTATTAGGGGTAATATTATTAGCCAGTGTTTAGCTTCTAGGAGGAAATGCAAGTTGCTAGACTGTAGGGTGAGAGACTGCCATAATCCTGTTTTTGTTATGGAGATGTTTCAAAGGTCTAAATTCTGCTTGCAGCCTTCTGGGGATTCGTTTACTAGGCGATCAACGTTTGATTCGATTCTGGCAGGTTGCATTCCAGTCTTTTTCCATCCGGGGTCAGCTTATGATCAGTATAAATGGCATTTGCCCAAGAATTATACGCAATATTCGGTTTTCATACCGGAGGAGGCCTTGAGAAATGGCACAGCAAATATTGCCAAGATATTGGAAGCAAAAACAGAAGATGAAGTGAAAGGCATGAGGGAAGAGGTTATAAGGTTGATTCCAAGGGTAATTTACGCCCATCCCAGGGCTAGTTTAGGGACACTGGAAGATGCATTTGATATAGCAGTGAAGAGAGTTGTTGAGAGAATTACAAGGGATTTAAATGAAAGAGCAAGATAGGTACATAAGCTATTTTCCTTATGTTGATTAATTCTGTGTTTAGAACAACATTATGATAACATAAACTATTAGTTTCGCTATTCTTTTATAAATTAAGCTTTCTGAAATTGACCCGTTTTATTATTCATTATTTGTTGTGGCGCTTATGAAAAGAATGCTCATTCTTATGTTTGGTTGCTTAAAAGTGGAGGGAATGAGTATTCCAATAGATTCTATTTTATTCCATCCGACCATTCCATTCCAATCGACAAGCTTAAAAAAACATTGATAGATCAAAATCATGTGGTTAGCAAACATAAAAATAGAAATGCTCATTCCATTCTATTCTTATTCTCAAACGCCCCATAAAAGTTGACCCTCGAGACCTTCGCTTCAACCATACTTGTAATTTGTAAAGAGAAGCCGACTACCACTCTAATTACCACCTCCAATTCAATGTCACGAATCTTCTATATATAGTTACAAAAATATATCGAATTTTTGTGCGAGTAGATACAAGGACATAATCTATAAATAAATACAAATATGAGTCTTCTAGTGTTGATTTTCTTGAAGGAAATGAATGGGATATTATTTTTTTGGGAAATCTCAGAAAATATGAAATCTCACATTTTAAGAAGTAGAAGAAGAGCAAGATTATGAGGTTGTATATAATCTATTTTCCTTGTGTTGATTAGTTCTTTATCTTTCTTCAATCTCTTTGTTTTTACAACATTTTTGATAAAAACAAGCTATTACATTCCCTAATTTTCCTCAGTTGTATTCTTTGATAAATTATGTTTTTATGGCATTGTCTCGTCTATTAATTCATTATTTGTTGTGCTTACTCAAATAATAGAATTAAAATCTCCATTCTAAAGAATCTCTATGTTAACGCCAGGATCTTCTGCCACGTCCCAATCACGTAAGACGTCCTGATCCTGCACAGTAAACACGATAAACACCACAAGCTTGACAGCTGTTCCGTCGGGGTATAGCTCAGGCGTGAGAATTAGTATGTGTTCACAAGGTTAACAATGGAGGAATGTAATGTCTAGTGTCTAGAGAGATAAAAAATCCTTTTTTGTATGTATGTGAGAGAATATGAATATATCAAAAAGTATGAGAACGTACCTGTTAGTGAAGGCTCCCTTGCTAGGTTATACTATCCCTGCCTGGATTACTGTGCCACCCACTACTACCTGACACCCCCTCTGATCTGATGGGCTCTGCCGACTGCCTGTAGTTTATCCACTGCCTTTGGCCACTGTTTTCTACCGCCGGCCGGCTATGATCCCATCCACATTAATGCATGGCAGGTAACTCAGTCAACTGTCATACTATATCATCATTACAAGTCAAAGTAATAGATATTAAATGACCCAACCAGTTAATCCAACGGACCGACCCGATCTTACAGGATTAAATAAAGCTAACACAGTGACTAGGCCTACCGAGCTTTATGGCTTAATTATAAAAGCCCAATGGATTAAATTAATAAGTGAGCCCAATTTACCCGGCCCAAATAAGAAAAATATCATGACCCAACACTCTATAAAAGGGCAGCAAACTTCAAACATTAGGAGTATTGTATCAAGCTAAAATGCTTCCTAATCTAAAAGTTCACAAATCTTCATTCTCTACAATTCTAGGAAAGTTCACTTGCTACAATTTATTCAATCAATAAGCTTTTTATCACTTAGCAATATCTCAAATCAACTTTAGTCTGAAATTGTGATCTTAGTAATCAATGTAATCCAAGTCTGTGTGACTTGAGAGGGATTCTTAGTGAATCAGTTGTAAAACAGTTCTTTGTGAACTGTAATCTTAGTAGAATATCCCCTACTCTCGGAGTAGAAGATAGGACTAGGAGACTTTTGTACTCCGAACTTCTTAAAAATCTTTATATTTATGCATTCTATTTTTCTGCTAAATTTAGAAGTGAGATTTCCTTTATATCTTTGAAGGGGCATCTTTAAAAATATCATTTCGTTAAGTGTATCAAAACCAATTATCTGTTTAACAATTTGGTAATCAATTATTAAAAAAGATATATTCAACCCCCTTCTACATTCTTTCTTGTGCTTCTAGCAACAATATTTTATATCAAATGACACAATAAAAATTGTCACAATTCGAATTATCGTTGAAAATAATATTTGTGTCGCTAAATGTGTATTTAAAAAAGTTGGACAAAAAGTGTAATGAAGCTTGATCCAAAATAATGTTAAGGTGACAAAACGAGTTCAAAAGTTTATTAGGAGAAGAAGAGGAAAAAAAACACGTATTATATTAATACACTAGCTGGATCTCGTGCCTCCGGCACTGTATGGACGGTGTGATTTATCTCTAATTTTGAACGACCCAGATGATTTATTGAGTGAGCAGAAAATTCAAAATCATTTGTATTTTGTTAGATAGATGGATGGTGAGAATTATCTCAAACTTTGGATGGCCCAGATGATTTATTGAGTGAGCGAAAAGTTCAAAATCATTTGTATTTTATTAGATAGATAGATAGATAGATGTA
Organism: Panax japonicus; assembly: GCA_020205505.1. Lineage (NCBI taxonomy): Eukaryota > Viridiplantae > Streptophyta > Magnoliopsida > Apiales > Araliaceae > Panax > Panax japonicus. The sequence goes on from JAINUV010000494.1 coordinate 131,865, forward strand.
TTGAACTTAAAACTAAATCTTAAACTATCAGTTGTATTACTTCTCGTTTTTTATTTTTAATGTTAAATTCTATCTGAAAATTGTGTATCCCAGCATGGTTTTTACTCGGATAAGATATCTTTCAAGGGAAATACATTGTTATTCAACTGATATGGGTCACAAGAAACAAGGAATGCTCGTTCTTCAACATGAACTTGGCCATGCAAAAGAAAAGGCCAGTTGAAAAAGGGAAAAGAGAGATTGATGCTCTGCACCCTCACTGAAAGATAATTTACAACATTATAGAAAACATGTAATGAAACACGTCACTTGAAATTTTATTGCCCAGAAGGGAAGGTGAATTATTACTCTAACCATGAAAAAGAGAGACAGAACTACAAAGGGTACACTTTCCATTGGCAAGCACAGTTGTTAAAAACTCTCAACGCATATAAATATCCATACTAAGTTCTCAAAGACCGATGAGATAGTGTTATAGCGCAGCGAAAGGCAGCACGCCCAGTATTCATTCAACTTTCCATGAGGACAAGCGCGGAGTTTCTGAAGTTTCATATGTGGCAGCACCGGGCGTATATCTTGAGCCCTTGACAGCATCTGCGGAAGCAATGGCTTCAAGTTCAGCCATGTCTTCAGTTGTTAGTTTTACAGACAAAGCTCCGATATTCTGGTTGAAATTTTCAATCTTGGTGGTTCCAGGTATGGGGCACACATCGCTTCCCTGGTGATGAACCCAAGCCAATGCTAGCTGTGATGAGGTACACCCTTTCTTTAATGCCATTTCATTCACCCGATCATACAAGTTTTTATTATGCTCGAGATTCTCCGTTTGGAACCTTGGTAGATACTATAGTAAATAAAAAATAGTCCAGGGTCAAACTACAAGACCACTTCGGCACTTATATATTGACTAAAGCAATAAACATGGTTTATGTCCTAAAAACCCCGATCCTGCTTTTCCAAACAGATAAGAGATATTTGAATTTTTTTTAAAAAACCTATAAATATAGTGGATTACAATTATGTTTTTGATTTTAAAAAGTTGTGAGTATTTATAGAGACATAATGTCAACTCTACGAAAATGAAGGTCAAGATTGATTCTATAAACAAACTAACCTTTCGGAAATCATCGTTTGCCAAGTTCTCAACCATCTTTGGACCTGAAGACAAGAATCCCCGTCCCAGAGGACTATACGCAACAATCCCAATGCCTAATTCTCTGAACAATCATAAGAGGGTGAACTTATATTCTGTATTTCTATTACTGCCTGAACATATTAAAGCATAAAAGATGCCAAACCAGCAAGAAGGAATTATTTATAAGCATAATAGAGGCCAAACCTGCAAGTAGGAACTATTTCATCTTCCACGTCTCTTGACCACAAAGACCACTCCAGCTGCACAGCCGTTATTGGATGAACAGCATGCGCTCTTCTGATAGTAGAAGATGAGGCCTCAGATAGACCGACATATTTTATTTTACCCTCTTCAACAAGTTTCTTGAGTTCTCCCATCTTACAAAAAAAAAAGAATGGAATAGGGAAAAAATTAACAAGAAGCACCTTCAGAAAAGGTAAAATGCAAACTAGGACGTAGAAACTGAATACGGAATGTAGATGAACTATATCAGCAAAATTTTGGATTACATAGCATCAAAATTAAAATCCTTGCATCAGCTGATGGTCAATAGCAGCTACTCAGGTTATATATGATTACAATTAACTGAAGATTACTTAACAGTAAGTTTGATTACCTCTAGAGTTACATGGTAACCATTGCCATTTTAGAGATATCAAATACAAGGGCACATGTAGATGAAATCAGTCATAGAAATCGATGGTCATGATAATACCACATTTCATCATTCAACAAGTGAATACCAATATCAATATATTCCTTTTACCTTCTTCTTCTTTTTTTTTTCTTTTTTCTTTTAATCAATTCTCCTTCGAGTGCATACTTGAGTTAACATTAGTCAATTGCTACCTTATTGAGTAAGCAGGTAATGAAATTAGTATAATCACAACAACAGGCCAAACATTGGGTAATTTGGATTTGATAATGGCTAAAAGGCTATTAAACATTCACCCCATAATCAAGGAGTATTATGCAGGTACCAAAATCTAAGATCAAAGTAATCTTGGCCCAATACGTGTAGCATTTTTCAGGAAATTTTAACAAACCAAAACCAATAAATATTTAGATTTTGTGTTTTTATGTACAATTATCTTTACTGTGATACATGAATTTTAAATGGACATCTAAATTGGGACAGAACAGTATTTGACAAATAGATGTTGAGAAATTATACCGTGACTTCAATGGGAACCCGGGTATCAATCCGGTGCTGATAATAGAGATCAATACAATCCACATCAAGCCGCTTCAAACTAGCCTCGCAGGCGGCCCGAACATAATCCGGGTCGCCCCGAACTTCCCTAATTCCATTCCCAAGCCTGATTCCAAACTTGGTAGCCAATTCAACTTTCTCCCTAATCCCTCCCTTCAAAGCCTGCATTACAAAATTCAAATTGAAGCATCAGAAATTCCACCAATCAACAAATATCAAAATCTATAAATAATCCGGTCTGCCGGAAACTTACCTTTCCGAGTAAGATCTCGTTGGTATGCGGGCCATACATGTCGGAGGTGTCGAGAAAAGTGACGCCGCTTTGGACAGCGTGATGGATGAGTTGGATCATATCAGAGTCAGGTTTGGGTGGGCCGTAGAAGGCCGACATGCCCATACAACCAAGTCCTTGAGCTGATACTTCCAGGCCTTGTGAACCCAATTTGATTCTAGGTACTTTCGCCATTTTTGGGTCAGAATTATGTCTCCTCTAAAAGGGTACTAGTAATGGAGGAAGTGTTGGTGATTTGCTGTGTATATATATATATATATATATATATATGAAGTTGCTACACTTTTGAGGTAGACGATGATGGTAGTAGGTAGGCCAGCGAAGTCAAAAGGAGGAGAGAGAAAGATATACTGTATTTTTGTTTCGTTACAACGTCAGAGCTTACGTTGTTTACAAATCAGTTTTTTCTGTTTTTAGTTTTGGACTTTTGGGCCCAAAATTAAAATTTTTATCTTCCATGCAGACAGGCCCATTTATTTTAAAAAATAAAACAAAACAAACAAATAAGGTCATTTACATAAGTATACAATAAATAAAAAATAATTATTAAAAAAGTGCATCAACTAAATAATTATAAAAATAAGATAATTATTACAAAAATAGTACAATTCACACTAATAAGAAAACCTAAAATCAAGGACAAATAACTGCTATAATTCAAATTCAAATATTTAGATCTAACAACAAAACAAATTTAAATTCAAAATAATAATTCAAATTTAAATATTCAAATTCAAATTTTCATATCCCTAACATACACTTTGAACGCTACACCGCCGATACTCCGCCGCAAATCTCCATTGTCCAAAACACCAATGAGAATAAGAAGAAGATTTGCCCTATAAAAAATTTAAAAATAAATAGATGTAATTATTAATGTTCTAAAAAAATTTTATAACTATTTTGTTACTCGTAAATAATAAAATGGTTACCTTTGTATGAATGCTTGGTTACCAACTGCATCACATTCAAACGAAATTGGTAACTTATCAAATGGTTTGGTAACCAACTATATGAAATTTGGTTACCAACTGCATCACATCCAAAATAAATTAATAACCTAATAAAACTAAATTGGTTACCTTATCGGAAGGTTTAGTAACCAACTGCATCACATTCAAAATATATCAAGCTAATAAAACTGAATTGGTTACCTTATCAAATGATTTGGTAACCAACTACATGAAGTTTGATTACCAACTGCATCACATCCAAAATAAATTAGTAACCTAATAAAACTGAATTGGTTACCTTATCAGAAGATTTCGTTACAGGTGAATGGTGGCGGTGGGAGGCGGAGGGATCGAGGAGAGGGAGTGTGAAACCCCAGATTTTATGAATAAAGAATTAATTTTCTCGAAATAATTTTTTATATTATGGTGTGAATTTGAGATAATATTATAGTTGTGTATTTATAAATTTTGCAAAGTATGCAAGTTGTTATATTATATTCAATTGGTCAGGGAATATTCTTTGTGTCGGAAAATATTCGTACGACGGTACAATTATTGGTGGACCCCACAACGGAATTATTGTCGGATTGAGAAAACGACAAAAATATTTTATTGAAAATAACGGCGGAAGTTTTACCGTTGATACTGTTGAACTACTGGGTAGTAAAAGTACAGTAATACGCGTTGTTGCATAGTAGCACACGGTATTGATTATTGATATTTATGTGAGAAGTCGCTCAGTTTGATTCAATTATTGTCGATTAATAATATGAATTATTATAGCGATGATGACGTTTTGTTTTATTCGTATTATTAACGTAATAAAACAGAAACATCTTTTTATATAAAACAGAATACTTTATTAAAGTTATTCTATAAATAGAATATATTATATTTTATTATGCATAGTGTTGCATAATATTTTGCATAGTGTTGCATAGTATTTGCGTAGTAAAAATCTTTTTATATAAATAGAATATATTATATTTTATTTAAAAGATTTTTCTTTAAATATGGACCGTAAGATTAAAGTAAATCAATCTGGACCTTTCATGGATTAGTTACTATGCATTCCATTTTCCTATAAATAGAAGCTCATTCCTTCATTATTTTCTTACGAATTCACTGAAACTCTAGAGAGAGAAATTATAGAGAGAAAGAAGAAGAGTATTCTGCTACTTTACTACTTCTATATCCAGTTTCTTTTACGGTAAGGGGTGTTATTCTTTCTTATTCATGAAGAGAACTGTTGTTATTCAATTTCTTATTATTCTGTTGGAATAACATGTATACGCGGTCTACCCTATACTTGGTGACATTCTTCTATTATTCTGTTGGAACATCCTGTCTGTGTGTTTTACACCGGACCTGGTTCCGTCTTTATTATTATTCCGTTGGAACATCCTGTCTGTGTGTTTTACACCGGACCTGGTTCTGTCTTTATTATTCTGTTGGAACATCCTGTCGGTGCAAATTTTGCCTGACCTGGTTCCGTTATTATTATTCTGTTGAAATAACCGTCTATGTGAAGTACCGCATACATGGTGATATCTTTTGTTATTCCATTCGGTATTATACTCAGTTGATTAAAATTTTGACTTCTATACTCCATGAAATTAGTGGAATATCCTTGATATTTGCGCTTCATCCAGTATCTTTTCATGGAAATATTCTTCTGATCATTCTTGAATTTTACTCTACAAAGCAGTATCATGTTGACAATTTGAACGTTAGTAGTTCTTGGACAAATTAATTCTTGAACTTGTTTTATTGAATTCTTTTATCATTGTCATCATCCTCATGTTTATGTTATGTTGAAAGTCATCTGTGGCCTGTAGTGCATAGATGGACTTGGTATGATTATGACCAGGGATTATTCGGTATAATCATGATCGTAATGTTACAAATGATGTGAAAATTAAAAGTCCTCATTGGCCCGTAGTGCATTGATGGACTGTTTTTGGTATGATTATGGCTATGGATTCTCTTCGGCCAAGGGAGCAAAGATGAATTGTTTTATGGCATGATCAGGACCGTTGATGAAAACACGATTATCTTTGGCCCGTAGTGCATAGATAATTCGTGGTCGTAATACTAAAGAATATCTTTGGCCTGTAGTGCAGGGATGATTTAATGATGTGGATTATTTATTGAGTTGAGTCTCAGCGATAAAAGTGATGAAAACCTTTTTAAATCATAAAAGATAGTAGATTCAATTCTCTACTTGACTCTTTTAATGGATTGCTTGTTCCGCTGCAGTTAAACTTGATGTCTATTGTATTTTATCAGTTTAACATTGTTGGAGGCTAATGATAATTTATTCTGCATTATCTTAATCATAATATTTCTTACTGGGCTAGTTAAGCTCACCCTTTCTTTCACTATTTCTCTTCAGGAAATGAGAACATAGCAGGGACTAGTCGGGGAACGGAGTGACGGTCCAAAGGATAGCATTAGTAGTCCTCACTATTCTGTGAAATAGTGTATTAATAATTGTAATGAGGACTCTTTTTGAGTTTGTATAATCTCTAGTAGACAATATTTGTATTCAAACTCACAGTTATATTTTGTCGTTTTGTACACGACAGTCGTATTAATAAGTTATATTTGAATTATGTACCATGTATCTGACGACCCAAGATGGGTGATGTATACTAAATTTTGGGGGCGTCACAGGGAGGGGGCGGGAGGAGGAGGAGGGGGTGGGGCGTGGGGGGAGAGAAGTGTGGAGGAGAAAGGGAGGCGTGAGGAGGGGGATGCGGGAGGAGGGGATGAGGGGAGGCGGGAGGAGGGGGAGGCGTGAGGATGGATGGGATGGGATGGGATGGGATGGGATGGGGTGGGGAGGGGAGGATGGGAGGAGGGGAGGCGTGAGGAGGGGGAGGGGTTGGACAGGAGGAGGAGGGGAGGCGTGAGGGTGGGGATGGGAGGAGGGTAGATAGAGGAAGGGTAGGGTAGGGTAGGGTAGGGTAGGGTGGGGTGGGGTGGGGTGGGGTGGGGAGGGGAGCTGGGGAGGGAGTGGCGGGAGGAGGTGGAGGCCGGAGGCGGGAGGCAGGAGGCGGAGGGAGAGAGGAGAAGAAGAAGGGAAACAGAAATGGAGTGGGAAAAAATCGTGGGAGAGATGGGGGAGAAAATCGTGTGCATAATTAAAGGAATAAGATTACACTTTTTTGGTAATTATGTATTGCACTAGTATTGTAAATAAATATGGAAGTGTATTAGTTGTGTAAAATTTTTATGAGAGCACTATTGTTGGAATTATTTTTAAAATGTAATAGAATATGTAAATTATCCAAACAAATATTGTCTTGTGAACTGTGAGCACCAAGGTCGTAAGGCCCAAGGCCCCCCACATCGTCAGCAAAATTATCAAATAGACAAATTAATTTTGTTATTTGTTTAATGGAACAATTACATTTTATAGTACATTTAAAAACATAATTACAATAAAAGTGCATTCATTAAATATTTACACAATTAATGCAAATGCAATACTTAATTACAAAAAGAGTGTAATCTTATCCGTTTAATTATGCACACGATTTTCTCACTCATCTCTCCCACAATTTTCTCCCCATCTCTCCCACGATTTTCTCTCACTCCATTTCTGTTTCCCTTCTTCTTCTCATCCCTCCCTCCGCCTCCTCCTCCTCCTCTTCCTGTCCAACCCCTCCCCACCATCCGCCTCCCTCCTCCCGCCTCCACCTCCTCCCGCCCCTCCCTCCCCACCCCCTCCCCTCCCCTCCCCTCCCACTCCAACCCCAGCCCCTCCCGCCCCTTTCTCCTCCTCCCGCCCCCTCCCCCTCCCCCTCCCCCTCCCCCTCACCCTCTCCCTCCCACTCCCACTTCTACTTCTACTTCTACTTCTGCCTCCCTTTGCCTTCCCCCTCCTCCCGCCCCCACCTCACCACCTCCGCCTCCCCTTCCTTCCACATCCTCCTCCTCACGCCTCCCTTTCTCCTGCACCTCTTCCCGCCCCCTTTCTCCTCCACCCTCCTCTCCCCCCCACACCCCACGCCCCACCCCCTCCTCTTCCCGCCCCTCCCTCTCCTCGATCCCTCTGCCTCCCACCGCCACCGGTCCATTCTTTATTTTCACCGGTAACAAAATCTTCCGATAAGGTAACCAATTCAGTTTTATTAGGTTACTAATTTATTTTGGATGTGATGCAGTTGGTAATCAAACTTCATGTAGTTGGTTACCAAATTATTTGATAAGGTAACCAATTCAGTTTTATTAGCTTACTAATATATTTTGAATGTGATGCAGTTGGTAACCAAAATTTATGCAGTTGGTTACTAAACCTTTCGATAAGGTAACCAATTTAGTTTTATTGGGTTACTAATTTATTTTGGATGTGATGCAGTTGGTAACCAAATTTCATATAGTTGGTTACCAAACCATTTGATAAGGTAACCAATTCAATTTTATTTGATTACCAATTTTATTTTAAATGTGATGCAGTTACTAGTCAAAATTCGTATAAAGGTAACCATTTTAATTTTTGTGGGTAACCAAATCGTCAAAAGAAATTCAGAATAGCAACTCCGGCGGCAGCGCCGGCGATGTGGCGGCGGCAGCGGCGGCGGCGAGAGAGGAGGATGATGAACATTAGTTCCTTCATAATTTTTTATTTTTAATTTTCTCATTTTGATTTGAATTTTGAAATATGGATTTGAAATTGTTGTTAGAGACAAGATTTGAATTTGAATTATTAGTTATCCTTGATTTTAGGTTTCTTTATTAATGTGAATTGTACTATTTTTGTAATATGAGTCCTAATTACACTCTTTTTGTAATTATTTAGTTGATGCACTTTTCTTGTAATTACTTTCTATTTGTTGTATACTTATGTAAAGGACCCTTGTTTAATTGTGGCACAATGTGAAATAAAGACTACACTTTGATGAAACAAACAAAAATCCAAAAGAAAACTATAAAAATAAAATAAATTTATAATTATTCATCAATAATTCAATAAATTATAAATTCTTACTTATTTATTATTGTAATTTATAAGTTGTAATATATTAATTTTAATTAATACATCAATAAAGTTCAAAGTTTTAATTATTCATTCGTGATTTTCTTTTTAATACATTAGTTAGTTTATTTAGTTGATTAAATTTTAATATTATTACACTAGTTAGTCTATTTAATATTAATAAGTTAGTTAATTAAATTTTAATATTAATATACTAATTAGTTTATTTAATATTAGTAAGTTAGTTGCTTAAATTTTTTATTAATACTTAATATTTTATAGACAACATTACATAAATAGTAATATATAATATAATGATAGGTACAATAATATGTAATGAGCATATCTAGACTTTTAGAAAAGAAAGGGCTTTACAATTTGCATGCAAATCATCACCACATGGGCTGGCTCCTGGCATGGGATAGGATGGATTGGGAGTCATAATAATAATAAAAATAATTAAAAATGTCTAATTTTTCTGTCCAATAAACCTGTGCAGAAGGACTCTTAAAAAAAGGTCCTTACTCCCCAAGGCAATAAGGCCCCAAGTTGGACTTAAGACACTCACACATGGTAAGCCTATCCCAAGGTATGTCCTGCCCTGGTTTATAGGCCTCAACATGCCACATATTTCATTCAATCAACACGTTTAGGCTAGTCCATGATCGGCGACTAACAATTTCACTATTTCTTATAAAGTTCGTACATTATACATTTGCATTGCAGTATCCCCTCCTTACACAATAACATAAGTAACCCTAATTCATCCGAAAATATAATCCCTCCATACTTCTGCTAAATTATTCGTAGCGGAAATCAAAATATGATTACGCCTTCGTTCCGGACCTACCGGCACCCAATTACCTTTTAGATAACTTTATAATCATCTATGAATTAAAGTTAGATCATACTTCACTAATAACATCTCCAAGCCTCTTTCCAACATAATTTTAGTTTAGATTATGATTAGCTTTAATTGTCAAAGATATGCCCTAGAATATGTTGAGCTAATCTTTTAATATTGTTGTAAAATTAGAAATATATTTGTAAAATGATAACTTTAAAGAAACTAAATTTATTCCAAATAGTATCTATGGCATAATAATAGTCAATCGATTAAGAACAAATGTAATAACTTCGTATTATTTTGTTTTTAAAAGGAGAAGTGTATCTCTAATTTTGAAAATTAAAAAAAAAAAATGCATCTATAAGTTTTAAATGGAGGAAATAATTTCTACATAGTATTCATTGAAACTTAAATAATGAAATTCCATATATAATTTACCAAACAAGTATTCCAACCTTAACTTGTCTATACAAAAGAAAAGGCCAGTTGAAAAAGGAACAAGAGAAATTGATTCTCTTTCTCTTCCTCTCACTGAAAGATAGTTTACAACATGACTCAGAAAAGTGGTTAAATTGTAACCCATTTATGATTTAACTCTAGCATAATTTGAAGGTTTAAAGTTTAAACGTAAAATAAATACTTAAATTCATAAAAAAATAATAATGAATTTACGAAGAGAACAAAGATAATAATCTTATTAGATAAAATAAAAGTTTTTTTTTGTAAATAAACCACAAAAGCATATTTATAATACTAAACTACTTTCGTATGATTAATTAGAAAAAGAAAAATAATTAAAATTAGAAAAGCTAAAATCAAAAACATACACGTGCCGAATATAAATTAAACTACTGAATGTTTCTAAGTAATAAATAAAAATACACAAAATATATTAAATTTCCATACATGCTACTCCCTCTGTCCCAAATTAACTGCTCAATTTTGACCTTTTTAAGTCAAATTAACTTTTTTTAGAATTAATAATTAAGCATATATAAATATATTTCTAATATTATAAAAATTGGAATTAGTAATAAATTGTATATACTTTCTTTTGGTTATAATCTCTTCACCTATATTTTAACAAAATAGTAAAAAGATTATTTTTAAAAATGGTCAATTTGACTTTAAAAGTCAAAACTGAGCAATTAATTTGGGACGGAAGGAGTAAAATATATAAAAATCCGTATCTTTATTGATATTTTCCACTTCATCAATCTCTCTGAAAAAATTCATTGTCGAATTTTAAAGCAAGCGAGTATCAAATAGAACGAATCTTCAATCTTTGTGGGATCAATATTTCATGCCTTTTCTTCTTCAACGATAATCTTGAAAATAAATGAAAAAATACCAAACATTTTCCAAATTACCCGCATGACAAAGAAATCTTCAAGAACAACAAAATTAATGATTTCAATGTCCTCGAACACCTGCATTGGAACAAATTCTGAACCAATACTGTCTGTTGTAGTATCCTCATCCTTGGACTTTCATACTCTTTTTGATAATAGGTGACTTAACAAGGACGTGTGAACCTTCAACTGTAATAACTTCAATCACACGTTGTCTTTCATTCAAAACAATACCCTTGTGAGCTTCCAAATATAGAGTTTCTTCAATTTGTGGTGTACCAACGAGCTTTTGAAACTTACAATACGTAATCAAGTACTCTACCTATTCATGACCATCAATATCATACTCATCCAATTCAAATTTTAGCTTTAGAGATTTTGCAATAGTATGCATATTTGATTGGCAAGGAAGCAAACAAATTTTCTTCTTTTCATAATTAAAGCTATAAACATGTTCAGACTCAAAATATTTACCATAAAAATCATGCAACCACAACCAACCAAGCAAATATATGTGCTATATCCATAGACAAAACATGACAAACCACCTCAATTGTATACCTTTTAAATTTAATTGGCACAACACACCAATGTGAGACTGTGATTGAGGTATTGTTGAGCCAATAAATCTCAAAAGGAAATGAAATTAGTTGGGGTTGAAGGTTTAAATCTTTCACAAGCTTGGATGAAATGATATTAAAGTCACTATCTTTAATTAAGAACAAGTTTTCATTTTTATTCGACGAAAATTTAACATTCTTGCGTTTGATAAGAATGAATCCCAAGACCTCGTGCATCCAAGCCTTTTAAGTAATTTTTTTTAACCATTGAACCATGAGACTTGCAATAACATGTGTGCAAAGACTTGCAATAAACCATTAAATTCACATAGAATAATAAAGAGAATAAATATAATAATATCAATTGATAAAATAAACATTTTTTTTTGTAAATAAACCCTACGACTAATTGGAAAAAGGAAAATGATTAAAATCTAAAATTAAATAAAATTAGAAAAGTTAAAACCCGAATCAAATATAAATTAAGCTACTGAATTTTCTTAAATAATAAATAAAAATACATAAAATATATTAAATTTTCATACATGTTAAAATATTTGAAAATCAGTATCTTTATTAATATTTCACAATATTATAGAAACATGTCACTCAAAATTTTATTGTACAAGGGAAGGCAGATTATTAATCTTACTATGAAAAAAGGTAAGGAAAAAGGATACACTTTCTATTGGCAATCACAGTTATTAAAAACTCTCAAAGCATACATCCATACTATGTTCTCAAAGACTGACAGATTGTTACATAGTGCAGCTAAAGGTAGCACGCCCAGTATTCATTCAGTTTTCCATGAGGACAAGGGTGGAGTTTCTGAAGTTTCATGTGGCAAAACCGGGCGTATATCTCTCACCCTTGACAGCATCAGCAGAAGCAATGACTAAAAGTTCAGCCATGTCTTCAGTTGTTAGCTTTGCGGATAAAGCTCCGATATTCTGGTTGAAATTTTCAATCTTGGTGGTTCCAGGTATGGGTCACACATCGCTTCCCTGGTGATGAACCCAAGCCAATGCTAGCTGCGATGGAGTACACCCTTTCTTTAATGCCATTTCATTCACCCGATCATACAAGTTTTTATTATGCTCGAGATTCTCTGTTTGAAACCTTGGTAGACCCTATTGAAAACAAAGAAACACAGTACAAATTCAAACTACAAGACCGCTACATGAAAAAGAACCAAGAATGTAATTAAGATTGATTCTATAAAATAACAAACCTTTCGGGCATCATCATTAGCAAAGTTCTCAACCATCTTGGGACCTGAAGACAAGAATCCTCATCCCAGAGGACTATACGCAACAATCCCAATGCCTAATTCTCTGAACAATCATAAGAGGGTGAACTTAGATTCTGAATTTGTTATTACTTCCTGAATATGTTATAAGCATAAAAGATGCCAAACCTGCAAGTAGGAATTATATTGACTTCCACATCTCTTGACCACAAAGACCACTCCCAGCTGCACAGCTGTTATTGGATGAACAGCATGAGCTCTTCTGATAGTAGAAGATGAGGCCTCAGATAGACCGACATATTTTATTTTACCCTCTTCAACCAGTTTCTTGAGTTCTCCCATCTTGGAAACAAACATTTTGAATGGAATGGGGGAAAATTAATAACTACCACCCTCAGAAAAGGAAAAATGAAAACTAGGACATAGAAACCAAATTGAGAATGTAGATGAAAGATATCAGCAAAATTGTGGATTTCATAGCATATATCAAAGTAAAAATCCTTACTGCATTACTCGATGGCCAATGACAGCTGAGCAGTTTATGTATAATCACTATTAACCGGAGGTTACTTAACAGCCAGTTTGATAGGCTCTAGAGTTACATGTTAACCCATTGAATTTTTTCTTCATTGTCAGAGTGCAATTTCAGAGATATCAAATACAAGGGCACAGGTAGATGAAATCAGTCATAGCAATTGATAGTCATGATAATACCACATTTCATCATTCAACAAGTGAATACCAATATCAACATTTTCCTTTTAACTTTTTCTATATTTTTTTATATCAATTTTCTTTCGAGTGCATATTTGAGTTAACACCAAACAATTGCTACATTATTGAGTAAGCAGGTATGAAATTAGTACAACTACAACAAGAGGCCACCCTCGGGTAATTTTTTGATTTGATAATGGCTATTAAACATTTACCTACCCCATAATCAAAGAGTATTCTGCATGTACTGAAATCCGAGCACAAAGTAATACTGGCCCAATATATGTAGCATTTTCATTGAGGAAGAATTGTCAAACCAATAAATATCTCTACTTTGATACATGGAGCTTTGAAAAATGTTCAAGCGTGGGACATCTAAATTGGGACAGAACAGTATTTAACATATAGATGTTGAGAAATTATACCGTGACTTCAATGGGAACCCGAGTATCAATTCGGTGCTGGTAATAGAGATCAATATAATCCACATCAAGCCGAGGCCCGAACATAAGCCGGATTCCATTATTCCAAACTTTGTAGCCAATTCAACTTTCTCCCTAATCCCTCCCTTCAAAGCCTACAGAACAGAATTCAGTTTTCTCAGAAATTCCATCAAATTTAAAACACTACAAATAATCCGGGCTGCCGGAATAATACCTTTCCAAGTAGGACCTCATTGGTATGCGGGCCATACATGTCTGAGGTGTCGAGGAAAGTGACTCCATTCTCGACGGCGTGGTGGATGAGTTGGATCATATCGGAGTCGGGTTTGGGTGGGCCGTAGAAGGCGGACATGCCCATACAACCGAGTCCTTGAGCTGATACTTCCAGACCTTGTGAACCCAATTTGATTCTAGGTACTTTCGCCATTTTGGGTCAGTTTTATTTCTCCTCTAAAAGGTTACTAGTAATGGAGGAAGTGTCGGTGATTTGTTATCTATATATAGAAAGGTACGGGAGAATGAGTATTTGGAGGCTGCTGCCTGCTGGGTTGCCACACTTCTGAGTATGTCGGTGATTTGTTGTATCCAATTTATACCTAAAATACTGTTTTTTATAAAAAATTCAATTGAAATAAATATTATATATTTTTTAAAAGGTACTATAAAAAAATATCGCTAGAATGTCCACACAAAAATGTCCCCCTAGAATTACTCTATTTCTAATTTTTTTGGCATAAACAATGATTAAGACTCTATTTGTGTTGGATCCGGTTAAAATCGAGATAAATCAAATCCCCATCATTAAAATTAATTTATGTTAATTATTTATTTCAAGTAAAATATTTAATTTTATTTTTTAATATTTAACATGTCAAGAAATACATGATCAAACAAAAAATAATTTTCGATCAACGAAATTCTTTATTTTACCAGTATTTTTTGTTTATAACTTATTTATCAGTATTTTTTGTTTATAGGTCGATTGGGTCTTTTTCGAGATTTATGTTGTTTAATACACTTAAAAATGGAATCCCACAAAATACTCCATCATTTAACTTGGATAAAATGGAATCGAAAGAGTGTATCTTTTCATTTAAATAAAAATAAAATGGACAGAAAATTCATGCACCAACTTTCAAAGTTTTTCAAAAAAAATTTGTCACTGAATTTCATTTTATTTTTAATTTAAGGTCCTCAATTACAGTTGAGAGAGTCCCATTTATCGTCTCAAATTCCTTTTATATACACTCGCAAACTTCTTCATTAAGCCGAGTTTCAACCTGACTATTACTACAAAAAAAATATGTGAGTTTTGTTAAATTTACAACTGAAAATGTTATTTCCACAATAAAAGTGTCGTTATAGATCCTATAGCGACGGTCACCGTCGCTATATGTTGGGTCATGATATTTCTATTGGGTCTTAAAGTTATTGGGTCTAATCATTACATTATCTTTATAATATTGGACCGGACCCATGAATTGATCTATTGTATCTTTTAATATGTAAGTCTTTGACTTGTAATGATGAAAAAGAAAGGTTGTTGACCAAAAGTCTGCAGATCATTAATGTGGATGAGATTACAGTGATAAAAAGGTGAAAACTTGCATGCATCCGACTGAGATCAGGGAGAAGTAGGGGGATGTGTCAGATAAAAGTTGGTGGCACGGTAAACCAAGCAAGAGAGTATAACCTAGCAAGGAAGTCTCCAAGAAAAGGTACGCATACATTCAAGAAAAGGTACGCATACATTTTAACAAAATTATCTCTCTATAAACACTAACATTTTTCATCCTCCATTGTTAACCCTTGTGACCGCCTGTATTGACTCTCACGCCGGAGCTATCCCCCGACGGTTCAGCCGTCAAGCTTTTGTTGTTGACCATGTTTAGTGTGCATGATCAGGGCGTCTTACGTGATTGAAACGTTGGAGAAGATCTTGGCGTTAACACTATACATCTATAGCGACACTATTGTTGTGAAAATAATAAAATGTGTTGTGGATTTAACAATTCCCAAAATATAAATGTATTACTGTACAGTGTGAGAAGTGAAAATTCTACAAGTAATTAATTATCATTGATAAAATTACAAATACATAATGATGAGACATAACATGACACAATAGTAATCGACAGAACAGAAAATTTGGATATCCTTATTCAGCTTTCCAAGAGGAGAATGGAGGCGTTTCCGAATTTATCCATGTACTTGACATGAACGCGTGTCTGTCTCTCTTTACAGCATCAGCCGACGCAAAGGATTCAAGTTCAGCCATTTCATCTGGTGTTAGTTTCAGCTACAAAGCTCCAATATTCTGGTTAAAATTCTCCGTCTTTGTGGTACCAGGTATCGGGCATACATCGTTCCCTTGGTGATGGACCCAAGCCAATGCTAGCTGTGATGGAGTACATCCTTTCCTTGCTGCTATTTCACTGACCCGCTCAAATACGTGCTTATTATGCTCAACATTCTCAGGCTTGAACCTTGGCATAAACTGTGAAAGACAATACATACAAATCTCAGCACCAAAACCACAAAACTTTCAAATAACTATCAGACTGCGAGTTTTTATTTTTTGGAATGTCCTAGAACAGAGTCCTCTTTGAAAAATTATACATCTATTTACCATTTTGATTTTATGGGAAAAATACTTTTTTCCCTAGGAGTGAATGCATCAAGCAGGTCTTTTAAGAAACTGAAAATTTAGGCAGAAGTAAGTACACCAAAGCACCAGAAAGGTCCTATAGGTAGACTGCAAAGTAGGAAGGGCTTAGGGAGGCTGTATGTCCCCAACATATAAATTCTTGTTTTCTTTGATACTTGGAAAATGGTTACAGGTGTGGTAGTATATCATTAAAGATAGCAGAAAAAAATGCAGTGCTTGCTTCAGATAGGGTCAGCCACATGTAATGAAAGGGAGCTTGGGATACATACCGATTCGTAAAGTCACTAATAGTCTAATACTCCGTGTTTCAAAATATAAGAGTAATTTTGACTCTTTGAAATCAATTTGAGACATTTTTAGATTCAAAATTGATTCAATTTCTGTCAATAAAATTACGAATATAGTGAATTATTTAAATATTACTACAAATGACAATGCTTCAAAAATAAAGCATACATCTTAAGATTAATAGTATCTGACTTAATCTGTGAAACAAAATTATATAGATTTTGTGCCCAAACCTTTCGAAAGTCACCCTCAGACAAGTTCTCAATTAACTTGGGTCCTGCTGCCAAGAATCCCTTTCCGATAGGACTGTATAGGACAATCCCAATACCAAGTTCTCTGGGAGAATAACACAAACATTATAAGCAAAAGTTTAACCTTAAAAGGTTAACCTTTTAGGTTGAGGCTCTACCATACTTATTAACCCATCTACAATCTTGAATTTATCCAATGTGGGATTCATGTGAAATATCCCAACAAATATCTTCCTCTAAATCCCTTGACCACAATGACCACTCCATCTGTACAACTGTTACTAGATGAATAGCATGAGCCCTTCTAATTGTTGAAGCAGAAGCCTCCGATAATCCTATATATTTTACTTTACCCTCTTCGACCAATTTCTTGAGTTCTCCCATCTTGCAAAAGTTTGTCATAGAAAGTCTTAGGAGAAAGCTTAAAATAGGTATTACAATATAGAGGTGGAAATTCAATAACATTCAAATAGGTATAGAACTCACATTGAGTGGTAGTCATTGGAGGAGGTATATCTATGTTACCTCTAGCAAATTTTGTCCCTCTATGTCTATCAGGTCTTGCTTCTCTTTTATCCCATATTTTCTTTCAGAGATGTTTTAGAGTCTGCTACTCTACTCAAAGTCTGCTCGTTTTTTCACTTCCAATATACTTCCATTTTCTAATCCTTTCTCTCCTTTTTCACTTTCAGTTCTCTATATTCCTAATATTCCTACTTTTCTCCGTCTAAAAGTTCAACTGTTCAAATATGTCTAAAGGAAAACTTAGAATTTCCCCAGATATGTTAAATCACGTCTCTTTCTCCTAAATAAAATAACGACTTCTGTAACCAACTGGGTAGAACCTAGGCTGTAAGGTTGGTCATAAAGAGAATTACAATAAGTTTGAAATGTGGTAGAATGTATTGTGATCAATTGATGTTCATTCATATTATTAAATAATACTAGTACATTATAGTTCAACATTGTGTTTTGTTTTAAAATCAAGTATAACCTTCCTCCCCAACCTTTTCCCACCAACAGTAGTTTGAGGAATAGCTGTGCTTGTCTCCAGTTGGATAGGATCCTCATCCATCCAACCCAACCATAATTTAGCCGTTTGTTTAGAGATCAAAACTCCTACAAATTACTTTCTCCATTTCAAATTATAATGAAATTATATAATCATTATTGACTTTCAAACTCAATTTTGAGAACTTATCAAAAATTACGAAACAATGTAACTTACGATGAATAATATTAAGGTATTGATCATTGTATTGATTAAAATAAAATAATTTATGTCAATTTTAAATTTAAAAATCTCTCAATTGACTTTAAAATTTTAACGATCAAATAATATAAAATATCTTAAGTTGAACGATGATCAAATAATATATAACGACCGAGGGAGTATGTAAAAGTGTGTATAAAAAGAGAGAGATGGGGAGCCTAACCGTGACTTCAATAGGGACACGGGTGTCAATCCGATGAACATAATAAAGGTCAATAGAGTCGATACCCAGCCGGTTCAAGCTAGCCTCGCAAGCCGCCCGAATATAATCCGGATCCCCACGAATTTCCTCCATTTTCATATCATTCCAAACTCTCCCAAATTTGGTGGCTAATTGCACCTTCTCTCTCAATCCCCCCTTCTCCTTCAATGCCTGCAATTAATTTAATCCCCTTAATTCCGTAATTTCATAATTCAGAAAAATGAACTACTACGTCGGAGTATTATTATGATAAATACCTTTCCGATTAGGAGTTCATTGGTGTAGGGCCCATAGAAATCGGAGGTGTCTAGAAAGGTGACGCCGGAGTCGATGGCGTGGTGGATGAGCTCGATCATATCGGATTCCGGTTTCGGAGCTACGTGTCCGGAAGACATGCCCATGCACTCATGCAGCCTAATCCCTGAGCTGAAACTTCCAAACCTTGTGAGCCCAATTTGATTCTCGGCACTGTCGAAGCCATAGCCATTTCTCTCTCTTCTCCTCGGAGATGGTAGATAGTAGAAGTGAGGAAGAAGTTGATTTTTACAGCAGACACTAAACTGGACTAGGCCGGACCGGAAGTCTAGCTGGTACTCCATTTCTGCGGCACATATATATAAGTGTCCCGTGTCCGCCATTTTTGATCGTAAGCTGTGACGTTATGGCTGGGGGACTTTCAAATTGAAAATGACGTTATACTTACTTTTTGGCTTAAATATGAATTATTACCTTAAACTATAACCATATTTTAATTTTGTCAATTAGGTGATTAAACTATCAATTTTTTCTAATTACACCAAATTGAACACTCCACGTCAGAAATTGCTGACGTGACTAATTGTGTGGGGTCTTAACAAACTTACGTGGCAAAAAAATAATTTATTATTCATTACATAAACAAATCATTTTATATCATTGGCAAAATCGTCAATGTCTTAAAAGCCTTAATTAAAATAAAAGAAACATATCAGACAAAAGGAAATCAAATTCGTCGATCACCATCTCTCCCCCAATTCTAAATCAAAACCTAGCAAACCGAAACGAAGAACTGAAGATAATCAACCATGGCGGCATGAGCTAGAATGGTTACTTGAAATAAATCTGTAAAACAAATATATATCAGTACAAACAAAATCCAATTCATCGACAAATCTGTAAAACACATTCAGTCTAGATAAATCAAAATAAAGGCAAAAGGTTTAGGCTCAAATCTGTATGTAACCAAGGCAAAGAGTGTGCCACCACCATGGCTGCAAAAACAGTTGCATTAGATGTAAGAGGGATCGAGAGAGATCAAAACCCAAAACCCAAAACCCAAATGAATTCATCAAATACAAACATATATCAGTACAAACAAAATCCAATTCATCGATAAATCAGTAAAACACATTCAGTCTAGATAAATCAAAATAAAGGTAAAAGGTTTAGGCTCAGATCTGTATGTAATCAGTGTGACGCCCCCAAAATAGATCCAATCCATCCAACCTATTCTGAGTCGCCAAATACATGGTACAGAAAATAACTACAACTTTATTACTACAATTGTCATGTAAAATATAACAACACATATACTGTGAGTTTCAATACCAACTATGACTCATGTCCCAACTATGGACAACACCTCATAGTGATACCTTACATAAAGGTATAATCTAGAACTGTTTTAGAAATTAAAATCTTTGGGAAGTGCTCAAGGAAACCTTCGTACATGGGAGGCCATGCGTCTAGGTTATGATAGATATCATATGCCCACAGAATTATCCTTGGTTGACCCAATAGAACCCAAAGAAAAACGAGAAGATTACTATCATCTTCTTTCCAATGGTGAGTCTTCTCTTGACATATCATTATCTCCATCGTCTCTAATTGAGAATTATACTTCAACCAAACTCCAAGATCATATAGATAGTGCTTGTAGATATACTCAGTAAGTGGATGTGCACAATCATGTCTTATGATAACACAAGGTTGTATGTCATTAGACATCTTGTATGAACGTTGGGTTCGCCTCACCCTATTTGATTCACCAAATATAACTACTAAATGATGTATAGAATACAACACACTTTTCTATACTGTTTAGGGAGAACCTCCACAGCTAGAGACCACCGCTCTATTCCCCTGTTACCCCTGCTCGACCCAGCTACACTCTTATTACCTGAAAGGAATTGTGAAGCAAAAGGGTGAGCACAACTAGCTCAGTAAAGAATATTATAACTAAAGATAATTAAATTATCAATAGCCTTCGTCAGAAATAAATCAGAGATTTAGAACATATGGTAGATGATAAAAATTTTCAACCATAGTTACAGCGGAATTTGCAATCCATTAAGAGTCAAATAGACCATATTGTCTATTATCTTCTCTATGTTAAAAGTCCACCAACAATGTTTTATCCCTGTAACATCAATCAACAGTTCCTGTCCACAATCATATGAATAACTCATAATCATATTTGTGGTTCCAAATTCCGTTTCTCATCCAGAACGAAGATAATTTTCATCACCTATCTTTACCTGAAACATCAAAGATCATGGTTATACCAAATCACAGTTCCTGTTCATAATCATACTAATAAATTCATCTTTGCACCACGGGCCAAAGATATCCATCAACAGTTTACCTTTGCAATACATGCCAACGATATTTAACAACAAGTCATCTTTGCACTACATGCCAAAGATATTTAACAACAAGTCATCTTTGCACTACATGCCAAAGATATTCAACAACGGGTCATCTTTACACTACGGACCAAATATATTCATCAATAATTGATTTTGCACTACAGGCCAAAGATATTCATATCTCAAAGAAATACATAATCATTTCAGAATTTATATAAACCATAATTATAACCATATATGTTGATCAATTCACCTTTGCACTTAAGCTAAAGATATTCAATTATAAATTCAATGGTCATGATCATACCAGTCAACAATTCAACTTTGCACTACTGGCCAAAGAGAACCTATAGTCACGATCATACCAATAATTTACCCATCTTTACACTCAAGTCAAAGAAAAATATCATCATTAGGGTTATAAGAATGTTATATATGATAATAAAAATAATATATTCAACATATAGATTTAATCTCAAGAGTAAGATTCATAAATCAATGATTTCATAACACCTTAATCCCAATATTATAAATCACTTAATAATATCAAAATCTTAATATTATTAATATTACAATAATATTTTAATCATTTCTTAAACTTATAAACAATTAATTCCGATTGTTTACACTTTACTTATTAATGCATTTAATCATCTTAAAATGCCAAACTCATAAAATTTCATCACCAATAACCAAAATCCTCATCAAAAATCTGCATATATCTCATATATGATTCTCAAGCCATAAAATCATATTTTCCAATTTTCTTAATTCACATAACATATTTAATTCATTTACTCATAACTAGAACATTTTCATAAAAAAAATACCAAATAAGTTCCAAAAATATTTCTTTTCTGGGATTTAACATAATATAGTCCCATATTGAACATATATTTTTCACGAAATTTTTAAAATTCATTTACTATTTTTCATATGGCCAAAACCACCGAATATTCAGACATTTATCATAAATTATACTTTTATCCAAAAATTCTGAAATTCACAGGGTATACTAATATAATATAGATGTTCTCCCAATAAAAATTTCATCAATTTTGGAGTTAACCACAAAGAGTTATAAGGGTTTACTTTTAAAATAGTTTTTTCTCATAAAATCCATAACTCCTAATCTATACATCCAAAAATCGTCATTTTTGGACACAATGTAAGACCCCAACTTTTATAAATAAAGATGAATTTTTTATAAATATTATTTTTAAATATTATGGAGTAAATTTGATATAATGTTATAGTTGTGGGTAATATTTAATTATAAATTTTGCAAAGTAAGCAAGTTGTTATAAAATATTTATTTGGTCAGGGAATATTCTTTTTATCGGGAAATAATCGTACGACGACACAATCATTGGTGGACCCCACAACGGAATTATTGTCGGATTGAGAAAATGACAAAAATACTTTATGAAAATAACGGCGGAGGTGTTACCGTTAAAACTGTTGAACTACCCGGTAGTAAAAGTACAGTAATACGCGTGGTTGCATAGTAGCACACGGTATTGATTATTGATACTTACGTGAGAAGTCACTCAGCTATACTCAATTATTGCTACAGTAATTGCTGCATCATATCTCTTATATTATTGATTCAATTATTGTCACAGTATCATCTGTATAATATGTTATATTATTAAATCAATAATTGAGACGACAAGTTATAAATAATTAATAATTATTGAAAGATTAAATATGTGTTGATTAAAAATAAAATGATTTATGGTAATATTTATTCAATCCTTGATGTATATAAAGAGTCTATTATGAGACGTTTGTGGTAAGTTTGGGGGGCCCATATGTCATCATCTAAAAGTCTCTTCGTCAATAGTAATTACCTTCGTCAATAATAATTACTTTCGTCGATAGTAATTACCTTCGTCAATAGTAACTACCTTTACCAGACGTCAAACCACTTGCCGTTTCATATTACAGATGTCGAACCAATTGTCGTTTCACATTACAGGCGTCAAACCACTTTTCTTTTCACATCACCAATCGTCAAGCCAATTGCCTTTTCACATTTCAAGTGTTAAGCTAGAAATCTTCTATAAATAGAGGCCTAGTGCTTCATTATTTTTCACGAATTCATTCAAGCTATAGAGAGAAAAAGTATACAGAGAATAAGAGAGAAAGAAGAAGAGTATTTTGTTACTACACTACTGCAGTATTCACTCTACTACTAATGTAAGGGGTGTTATTCTTTCTTATTCATGAAGAGAACTGTTGTTATTCCATTGCTTATTATTCTGTTGGAATAACTTGTATACGCGGTTTACCCTATACTTGGTGACATTCTTCTATTATTCTGTTGGAACATCCTGTCTGTGTGTTTTACACCGGACCTGGTTCCGTCTTTATTATTATTCTGTTGGAACATCTTGTCTGTGTGTTTTACACCGGACCTGGTTCCGTCTTTATTATTCTGTTGGAACATACTGTCGGTGCAAATTTTTCCTGACCTAGTTTCGTTATTATTATTCTGTTGGAATAACCTGTCTATGCGAAGTATCGCATGCATGGTGATTTTCTTTTGCTATTCCATTCTTTATTATACTCAGTTGGTTAAAGTTGTTACTTCTATACTCCATGAAATTAGTAGAATATCCTTGATATTTGCGCTTCATCCAGTATCTTTTCATGGGAATATTCTTCTGATCATTCTTGAATTTTACTCTATAAAGCAGTATCATGTTGACAATTTGGACATTATTAGTTCCTAGATAAATTAATTCTTGAACTTGTTTTATTTAATTCTTATATCATTGTCATCATCCTCATGTTTATATTATGTTGAAAGTCTTCTGTGGCCTGTAGTGCATAGATGGACTTGGTATGATTATGACTAGAGATTATTCGGTATAATCATGACCATAATGTTACGAATGATGTGGTAAAAGTTATCATTGGCCCGTAGTGCATTGATGGACAGTTGTTGGCATGATCATGACCATTAATTAATACACGAATGTCCTTGGCTGTAGTGCATAGATAATTTGTGGTCGTGATACTAAAGAATATCCTTGGCCGTAGTGCATGGGTGATTCGATGATGTGGATTATTTATTAAACTGAGTCCCACCTATAAAAGTCATGAAAAACCTTTTAAATCATAAAAGATAGTAGATTTTATTCTCTACTTGACTTTTTTAATGGATTGCTTGTTCCGCTGCAGTTAAACTTGATGTTGTTATATTTTATCAGTTTAACACTTTTGAAGACTAACGATAATTTATTCTGCATTATCTTAGTCATAATATTTCTTACTGGGCTAGTTGAGCTCACCCTTTCTTTCACTGTTATCTTCAAGAAATGAGAACATAGCAGGGACTAGTCGGGAAACGGAGTGATGGTCCAGAGGATAGCCTTAGTAGTTCTCACTATTCTGTGAAATAGTGTGTTAATAATTGTAATGAGGACTCCTTTTGAGTTTGTATAATCTCTAGTAGACAATAATTGTATTCAAACTCACAATTATGTTTTGTCGTATTGTACACGACAATTGTATTAGTAAGTTGTATTTGAATTTTGTACCATGTATCTGACAACCCAAGATGGGTGATGTATACCTAATTTTGGGGGCGTCACAGTTGGTATCAAAGCTTAGGTATATGATCCCTGGCTAAGATGTGAGAATAGTACTAGGAGGGGAGAGACGGGGAATTCCTTCGCTAATATGACCTACCTAAGTTTATGTGGTATTTAATTGGTCGATCAGAATTTAGGGATAATATGTTACATGTCAATTAACCTTTGTTTTGTGGCAGTATCTGAAAATGACATCCGAGAATGTTGAGAATAACAATGGAGCAAATGCGACCGTTGATTCACCACATATCAATAATCAGGATAATGTGCATCAGGAAGGCGACAATCCTCATGCAAGCAACAACACTGACCAAATGATAAATGATCAAATGTTCAGGGGCTTTATGCAATTCATCCAATAGCAGGCGAGAGCGGCTCTTGTCCAAAATGAAGGTGAAAACACTGGAAACTCTCGTGCGGTCACCGCTAAACAGTTCAAGGAGCTGGGACCACCGGAGTTTAAGGGAGAGCCAAAACCACTTATGGTGGAAGCATGGATAAAGCAGATCACCAAGATATTTGATGTCTTGGGATGCTCCGAGGAGCAAAAGGTTCTCTTTGCCTCCTTTATATTGCGCGGAGAGGCAGATTACTGGTGGGAATCGGTAAAACGTACTCAACCTGCCGTACTGAAGATGTTTTGGGAGAAGTTCCAAGAGCTGTTTAACGACAAATACTTTCCCGAAAGTATTCATCACATGAAGGAGGTGGAGTTTATCAAGTTGGAACAAAATAATATGACCGTGTCGCAATACGAGGCTAAATTTGCGGAGTTATCCCGGTTTACGTCCCACTTGGTGGATAATGAAGAGAGAATGACACGGATGTTTTTAAGAGGTTTGAAGCCAGAGATACGTCAACATCTTATTTCTCACAAACTGTGTTTATATTCAGATGTTGTAAATAAGGCTCAGTTAGTGGGGCACGATATCGAGTCAACGCAACTAAAAGAGAGCAGCCAGCAAAATGATAATACCAGCGAGAGCAGTCATCGAAGCGGTGACAACAAGCGTGGAAGGAATCAACAGGCCAGAAATGGTAACCACTTCGGTGGTAATCAGGGCCAAAACAATAAGAATGGACATTTCAAGAAGAGGAGATTCAACAATGATGGAAAGACATCAGCACCAGCACCTGTCGTAAAGGAAGGAGAACGACCACCTATCATATGTTTCAAATGTGGAGGGGAGGGGCACATCAGTCCAAATTGAGCGATGTCGTCCAAAGCTTGTTATAATTATGGAAGAGAAGGTCACTTAGCCCGATTTTGTCGTTCACCGAAGACAAGTTCAGCTAGGATGGAGGCACCAAAGGTCGTCCCAAAAAAGTCAAAACCGGTAGTGCAAGGGATAGCGTTTGTTGTGACCTCCCAGAAAGCAAGGAACCCGAATGAGGTCATCATGGGTAAGCTTATCATAAACTCTAACGAAATCTATACTTTATTTGATACCGGTTCTACCCATTCTTTTATTTCTCCTACTTATGCTCATCGATTAAATTTAACTTCGGAGAAATTAGACTTTGACTTATCTGTGGAAACTCTGTTGGGAGAAACCTTCATTACATCCACTGTTTATAAGTCTTGTTTGGTTCAAATCGGTACCCTCACATTACCTGTAGATCTTATTTCATTGAAAATACTTGCATTTGGCGTGATTCTAGGTATTGATTGGTTAACTACTCATCATGCAAAAATTGATTATTTCCGTAAGGTTGTTAGCTTTCATATTACTAATCAATCTATTATGCGAATTCAAGCGACCAAACCATTAAAATCAATCACGGTCATCTCAAGCCATAAAGCTATTCATTTATTGAAAAACAGATGTCAAGTTTTATTAGCTCATGTCACAGATTTAAACAAAAATACGTCAGTTTTGAACGATATTTCTATTGTTAATAAATTTCCTGACGTATTCCCCGAAGAACTTCCTGGCCTACCCCCTGAGCGTGAAATTAAATTTTGTATCGACCTTGAACCGGGTACAAAACTCATTTTCAAAGCCCCATATCGAATTGCTCCTATTAAACTTCAAGAGTTAAAGACCCAACTGCAGGAATTGTTAGACATTGGCTTTATTCGTCCTAGTACTTCTCCTTGGGGTGCTCCTGTTCTATTCGTAAGGAAGAAAGATGGGAGTATGTGACTTTATATTGATTATCGGGAGTTGAATCATGTCACCATCAAAAATAGGTATCCATTGCCACGTATTCATGACCTGTTTGACCAGTTGCAAGGAGCCAAATTCTTTTCAAAGATTGATCTTCATTCCGGATATCACCAATTGAAGATTAGAACCGATGACATTCCAAAGACGACTTTTAAAACTCGGTACGGGCATTATGAATTCCTAGTCATGTCCTTTGGATTGACTAATTCTCCTGCTGCCTTCATGGATATGATGAACCGAGTATTCAAGGAATATTTGGATCACTTTGTGGTCGTATTTATTGATGACATCCTTATTTATTCCAAAAGCCGTGAAGATCATGAGCAACACTTGAGGCTGACACTCCTAAAGCTTTGTGAATACAAGCTTTATGCCAAGTTGAAGAAATGCGAATTCTGGCTTGAGGAAGTAGCATTCCTTGGGCACGTAGTATCAAGTCATGGAATATCTGTTGACCCAGCAAAGATTGAAGCAATTCAAAGTTGGGAGCAACCTAAATCAGTGACCGAAGTACGTAGCTTTCTTGGTTTAGCTGGTTATTATCGGAGATTCGTGGAAGAATTTTCTTGAATCGCTACTCCATTGACTCAGCTGACTCGGAAAGATACAAAGTTCGGTTGGAGCGAAAAATGTGAGAAGAGTTTTCAAGAACTAAAGAGGAGCTCATTTCGGCACATGTTCTGACAATACCATCTGGCTCGGAGGGATTTGTCATCTACAGTGATGCTTCGGGCAAAGGGTTGGGATGTGTTCTAATGCAACATGGAAAAGTCATAGCCTATGCCTCAAGGCAACTCAAAGAATATGAGAGAAATTATCCTACTCATGATCTAGAGTTGGCAGCTGTTGTCTTCGCACTAAAGATTTGGAGGCATTACTTGTATGGGGAGAAGGTGGAGATCTTTACGGATCATAAAAGCCTCAAATATTTCTTTACTCAAAAGGAACTCAACATGCGACAACGACGTTGGCTTGAACTGTTGAAAGATTATGATCATACCATCCTGGAAAAGCGAACGTGGTAGCTGACGCATTAAGTAGAAGATCATATGCAAGTACGAGTATGATATTATCAACGCAAAGGCCCATTTAATTTTGTATGACTTGTAAAGGATGGAGATAGAGTTAAAGACTTCAGGGACCCATGTGATGATGGCGAATATACGAGTAGAACCGACTTTAATCTATAAAGTTAAATTGCTCAAGTTACAGACCTGGAGCTGATGCGTATGAGGAAGAAAGTGCAAGAAGGTGCTATGCCGGAAGCAAGAATCGATGAAGAAGGAATACTTCGAGTCAACTCCAGACTTTGTAATCCTAACGACTCTGATTTAAAGTATAAAATCATGATGGAGGCGCACAACACACCATTTGCAATCCATCCTGGGAGTACCAAAATGTATCATGATATTCGTCATACATTTTGGTGGAGCAATATGAAAAGAGAGATAGCGTTGTTTATCTCAAGGTGTCTAACTTGTCAACGAGTTAAAGCGGAGCCTCAAGTACCAAAAGGTCCATTGCAACCACTTGAAATTTCAGAATGGAAGTGGGAGCACATTACCATGGATTTCGTTACTGGTCTTCCTAAGGTTTCTCAAGGCATAGATGCGATTTGGGTCATTGTTGATAGATTGACCAAGTCTGCTCATTTCTTACCGATACAAGAAACTTATACACTTGAACGTCTTGCTTGTATGTACATAAACGAGATTGTAAGACTGCATGGTATGCCGGTATCCATAGTTTCTGATCGAGACCCAAGATTCACTTCACGATTTTGGGTTAGTTTGCAAAAAGCTATGGGCACAGACTTACGATTTAGCTCGGCATATCATCCTCAGACGGACGGACAGTCGGAGAGGACTATTCAAACTCTTAAAGATCTATTAAGACTCTGCATATGTCCTTGATTTCAAGGAAAGTTGGGACAAGTTCTTACTATTGGTGGAGTTTTCCTACAACAACAGTTATCAAGCAAGTATTGGCATGGCTCCATTCGAAGTGTTATATAGAAGAAAGTGTCGTTCTCCAGTATGCTGAGATGAGATGGGTGAAGCAACGTTGTTGGGACCGGAGTTGGTACGTATGACTACGGAAAAGATTCAAACTCAATTCTCGATTCATCGGCCCATTTTTAATCCTCGATCGAGTAGGAACTTTGGCCTATAGACTCGCTTTACCACCAAGTATGTCTCGTGCTCATAACGTTTTTCACATATCCATGTTACGTAAATATGTGAAAGACCCAAACCACATTATTGAGTTAGAACCGAACGAAATAGCGGAAGATTTGACGTATGAAGAGGTTCCTGTTCAAATCTTGGATAAGAAGGAACATATTCTACGCTCCAAGGTTATACCTCAAGTCAAAGTTTTGTGGAGAAACCACGATATTGAGGAAATGACTTGGGAGTTAGAATCTGAAATGAAATCAAGGTATCCTCAATGCAACCCTGTAGTAAAAGTACAGTAATACGCGTGGTTGCATAGTAGCACACGATATTGATTAATGATGCTTACGTGAGAAGTCACTCAGCTATACTCAATTATTGCTACAGTAATTGCTGCATCATATCTCTTATATTATTGATTCAATTATTGTCACAGTATCATTTGTATAATATGTTATATTATTAAATCAATAATTGAGACGACAAGTTATAAATGATTAATAATTGTCGAAAGATTAAATATGTGTTGATTAAAAATAAAATGATTTGTGGTAATATTTATTTAGGCCTTGATGTATATAAAGAGTCTATTATGAGACGTTTGTGGTAAGTTTGGGGGCCAATATGTCATCATCTAAAAGTCTCTTCGTCAATAGTAATAACCTTCGTCAATAGTAATTACCTTCGTCAATAGTAATTACCTTCATCAATAGTAATTACCTTCGTCAATAGTAACTACCTTTACCAGACATCAAACCACTTGTCGTTTCATATTACAGGCGTCGAACTAATCGTCGTTTCACATTACAGACGTCAAACCACTTTTCTTTTCACATCACCAGTCGTCAAGCCACTTGCCTTTTCACATTTCAAGTGCTAAGCTAGAAATCTTCTATAAATAGAGGCCTAGTGCTTTATTATTTTTTACGAATTCATTCAAGCTATAGAGAGAGAAAGTATAGAGAGAATAAGAGAGAAAGAAGAAGAGTATTCTGTTACTACAATACTGCAGTATTCAATCTACTACTAATGTAAGGGGTGTTATTCTTTCTTATTCATGAAGAGAACTGTTGTTATTCCATTGCTTATTATTCTGTTGGAATAACCTGTATACGTGGTTTACCCTATACTTGGTGACATTCCTCTATTATTCTGTTGGAACATCCTATTTGTGTATTTTACACCGAACCTGGTTCCGTCTTTATTATTATTCTGTTGGAACATCCTGTCTGTGTGTTTTACACCGGACCTGGTTCCGTCTTTATTATTATTCTGTTGGAACATCCTATCTGTGTGTTTTACACCGGACCTGGTTCCGTCTTTATTATTCTATTGGAGCATCCTGTCGGTACAAATTTTGCCTGACCTAGTTCCGTTATTATTATTCTGTTGGAATAACCTGTCTATGCGAAGTATCGCATGCATGGTGATTTCTTTTGTTATTCCATTCTTTATTATACTCAGTTGGTTAAAGTTTTGACTTCTATACTCCATGAAATTAGTAGAATATCCTTGATATTTGCGCTTCATCCAGTATCTTTTCATGGGAATATTCTTCTAATCATTCTTGAATTTTACTCTACAAAGCAGTATCATGTTGACAATTTGGACATTATTAGTTCCTGGATAAATTAATTCTTTAACTTGTTTTATTGAATTCTTATATCATTGTCATCATCCTCATGTTTATATTATGTTGAAAGTCGTCTGTGGCCTGTAATGCATAGATGGACTTTGTATGATTATGACCAGGGATTATTCGGTGTAATCATGACCGTAATGTTACAAATGATGTGGTAAAAGTTATCATTGGCCCGGCCGTAGTGCATTGATGGACAGTTGTTGGCATGATCATGACCATTAATGAATACACGAATGTCCTTGGCTGTAGTGCATGAATAATTTATGGTCGTGATACTAAAGAATATCCTTGGCCGTAGTGCATGGGTGATTCGATGATGTAGATTATTTATTAAGCTCCCAGCGATAAAAGTCATGAAAAAACTTTTAAATCATAAAAGATAGTAGATTTTATTCTCTACTTGAATCTTTTAATGGATTGCTTGTTCTGCTGCAGTTAAACTTGATGTTGTTATATTTTATCAGTTTAACACTGTTGAAGGCTAACGATAATTTATTCTACATTATCTTAGTCATAATATTTTTTACTGGGCTAGTTGAGCTCACCCTTTCTTTCACTGTTCTCTTCAGAAAATGAGAACATAGCAGGGACTAGTCGGGGAACGGAATGATGGTCCAAAGGATAGCATTAGTAGTCCTCCCTATTCTGTGAAATAGTGTGTTAATAATTGTAATGAGGACACCTTTTGAGTTTGTATAATCTCTAGTAGACAATAATTGTATTCAAACTCACAGTTATGTTTTGTCGTATTGTACACGACAGTTGTATTTGAATTTTGTACCATGTATCTGACGACCCAAGATGGGTGATGTATACCTAATTCTAGGGGCGTCACACACAATCTACAAAACTCATCAAAATATCATTTCAAATATTTCCAGAATTTTTGAAGGTTCAGAAAAATTTCAAAATTGAAAGACATAATAACCCTTACATACTAACGACAATATCCCTTACCTCAAAAGAGCATTACTTCTGACTTGAATAACGCTGAACGAACTTGCACCGTATAGCAATACTCAAGATATCAAAATACTCAAAAAAATACACTCGATAATATAGAGAGAGAAGTATAGAGAAAACTTCAGTTTCTGGTGTGATTTTCAATTCTAACCTAAGCACCTATTTATAGGAAATTGCTTAGAACGCCAAAGCAGAAAATTTATTAAAATAATATTATTTATAATAAAATTTCCTTAGCACACCTTTGAATCTAAATTCAATAATTTAACACATGCAAGTGGGGCTCACCAAAGTGTAAAAACGTTTTTCTTAAATAAAAAAATTAAATTTCCAAAAATCAATTATTCTGAATCTTCGGAACTTGAATAATTCATAATAAATAGCCCTTTTTATCAGAAAAATTCTAACCTCAAGTCCTTTCCATAGGAAATTCCATTCTCTACAACTTTGCAGAAGAAAGTTTTTCCAAATTCCAAACAGAAATTGACCGAAATCCACAAACGGACGATTTTATAAGCTATAATCATATTTCAGTCAAAATTTGTGTACACCATCATGTTTAACATGTGTTAAACATTTTTTGTAACACACAAAACATGTGTTTAGCATTTAATGCAACAAAACTACTCTTCCTCATTTATTCATATATCACACATTCATTGTAAAAATATCACCATTATTATATTACTGTAATATAATAATATATTTTATCAGAAAAGATAAAATATCAATTTTCAACAATTATCACATTAAAAAATTTTCTCCATCTATAACCACATAAAATGAATATTTTCCTTAACAATAATTAATTATTCACAAATAATATTACAGAATCACAATACTGATAACCAGACAGTTTTCAGAAAAGAGAGGGCTTTCCAATAAGGATTTTTTCTTACTGGCGCGTAATTAGATGACCAAACCTCTCCTTGACAGAACTTTCTAGACATTGTCAATAATGTTATCTAATAATATTATCCAAATAATATGAATTATTGATCCGATAATGGAAAATACTGTGCCTTGACAATTATTGAAACAACAATAATATAAAATATCAACGTAGCAATTATTGAATCAATAAAATAAAATATTGAACAGTAATTACTGTAACAATTATTGAGTAATGCTTTCTTACGAAAAAATTATCATGCTTCATGAATAGTACTCGTGAATAGTAACTCGTGAATAGTAACTCGTGAATAGTAATTATAAAAAATTGAATACTTTTATTTCATAAAATTCGAGGTCTTACAATCAGGGCAAAGAGTGTGCCACCGCCATGGCTGCAAAAACAGTTGCATTAGATGTAAGAGGGATCGAGAGAGATCAAAACCCAAAACCCAAATGAATCCATCAAATCAAATCCCTCGCATCATCATGCCATCTGTTTCTCCCCGCCAAGATACGGCCACATCAACACAGCCCCAATTCGCTCAATAATTAAATCTTATCATCACAGCCTCCATTTAACTGTGTTTCTGAGTTTTGACTGCACAGAAAAGAAAAAAGAATGGAAAAGGAAAAGATATGTAAAAGGGTTAAACTTTTCACACAATACATACATACGTAGATATAGAGAGAGAAAGAGAGGTTTTGATCGATGAATTGGATTTTATTTAGACTGATATATGTTTGTTTTATTTTAATTATAAGTGTTAAATTAGGTTTTGACCATTTTGCCCATAATTTAAACAAATTTGTTTATGTAATGAATAATAAATTGTTTTTTTTGCCACGTAAGCTTGTTAAGACTCCACACAATTAGCCACATCAGCAATTTCTGATGTGGCATATTCAATTTGGTGTAATTAAAAAAAATTGATAGTTTAATCACCTAATTGACAAAATTAAAAGGTGGATCACCGAAATTGAATATGCCCTATAGTTTAGGGTACTAATTCATATTTAAGCCTTACTTTTTTAATTTCCCTATATACACGTTTAACGATCTATACTCATTTAATTATATAAATATTAAGTATATTTAATGACACTTTTAATTACACAATTATTTATTTTTTTTATCACTAATTTATGCAATGAATTTTGTTTTATAACTAAATGTCAAATTTGAATGATAAGAGTCAATCTTCTAATTTCTTCTAATAGACACCAAAATTATTTTTAACAATACTTACGACTATTGTTGTGACGAATTTTATATGTTGTTAATTGTTTGCGATTGAGAGAAATTGAAAAATATATTTAATAGAGAAAACCTAATCCTAAAATGAATTATTTTTATTCCGGCTAAATTTGAGAATTTCTTTCACATGAGAGGGTATAGAATACTCCAGTTATAATGGAAAGAATAATTTTATTCTAATGAATAATAATTTCACTCATTCCAATTTTGTGTATTTTATATATACTAGTTGATAGCCCGTGCAATGCACGGGCTAGTTTGAATAATGGATTGTATATATCACTTTTATATCTTCATTGTAATTCCTTTTTCTATAACACACTTCAGATCAAAACACATTAATTATATACACCATAATAGCCATTGTAAAAATCTAGTCAGAGCTTAATAAAAAATTGTTAACGTCATTATAATTTTAATTGAATAGAATTACATTCTACGTAACCCAAACCTTGAGCCCTTTTCAACGACTCACTGCAAAGTAGAAGGTTAGAACACCACTCGGAAACAATTAAATAGCAACAAATGCATAAGTTGTACATAAATATCATATTCAATTGACCATCACCTTTCCCAATGTTGACCTGCTTGTTCACCTTTACTCTCTTCATTTTGTTCGGCTCGTCTAAGGCCTTCAGACATTGCTTGTTTAAGTAAAGAATATCTGAATGGCAAGCATTATCAAACAGAAAATAAAAAGCATATATTAGAGTATGATGCACATACGAATTCATTTGTAGAAAAAATGACAGATATGTAAGAATTGAAGGGAGGGGAATGCAAAGAACTTTCTCTGTTGAGCTTCCTTAAAAAGTTGCCAGCCACATAAATTATAAAATTTCAGCAAATTCTTCATGTCAACAAATTATATCTATTTCTTAATACCAACTTTGTTGTTATGCCATTGAATTAATAACATGATTCTAAGGGAATTCAAATAAATTTTGATTGCAAGAGTAATATTAAGTCAACACCCAATAATATTCAAAATAAATTAACTGTACAATATGGTAGGAGATGCATTAATGACTATAGCATGCTTTTTTAGTATATAACAACCAATGTGATATAAAATAAAAATACATAATTATTGTTTTGTGGTTATTGTGGTAACTTGAGGAAATTATTTTTATTATATATATGTCTATATCACAATGTAATATCAATTCGAGGACATTCGGTCTTGCAACTGTTTTCCTATTCTGTAACATTTTTTTCTTTGTATATTATCAAAAAAAAGAGGAAAAAACACAAAAAGCCTCTGCATGTAAAAATATCTTTAAATTACCGAGAAGCTAGAGAAAGTGGGATACTACATATCAACCTTCTATAGCTGGGGAACCTCACAGATAAAAATCAATAATTATTTTTAAAAAAATCTCACCTTGACTCCTCTGTAGGAATACGACTCCAGTATCTCAGATCATCAATTTCAGTAATTGTCAACCCATTTGAAGATATGGACAAACAAATCTTTCCTGAATTTTATCCATCCAAGCATTCTGCACCGTATAAATCATTTCATTACCATAATCAAAGCAAGTTAATTTTTCGCAACCACCCAAAGACAAAAAATAAGACCCATTTAGAAACATTCCCCACATAAATAATTGCAATTACGGTTTTACATTAATCTCTAGGAATATATCCATTAAAACAACATGGATTCATTAATCTTTAGGTTTTACATTAATATAGAGAAAAAAATCTAAAAACATTTGGAAAAACATTTGGATATGAAAATTGAAATACCTGCAATCTCCTTCTTAGTTTTACATCTCCATCAACAACAATTTAATCCAGTTTAATCAATTGAGTCATCAGTTGTTCAATCAAATTCAGTATCACTTTCTCCACAACTCTTTTGCCACCACAAATTTTTGTTTCCAAATTTGCAACCTACCCAATTCATTAAATTCAAAATTTTAATCAAAAATCATCAAAATAAAAATATTTAAGTAAAAAGAAATAAAACCATTTTTCCATGGATGAATATCTTACCTGTTTAGAAAATTTGTCCACTTCCAAACTAATTTCTGCAATCTCCATTGTTGCATTTCTGCGCATTTCAAGATACCGTCTTCCTTTGTGAATTACATCCTCAATTAACACAATTTTTGACCCATCTTTTACACCAGCAACATCAAGAAACGTTCTTGAATCTTTCTCCTTATCTTTAAATATTATTTTCTGGTCTTCATGGTGCTCACCAGTTAGCCCTGCCACCATTTTCTTCAATTCCCCTGCATACCCACAAAATAAATAAAAATAAAAATACATGTACAAATCTCACTTAACATCACATCATTGCAATCACAAAAATGCTCAAAATTTGCCACAATATTTTGAGATGCAACAAAATGAGCCATCAAATGCAAAGAATTTTAAGAAACTGAGCCACAACCCAAACAATAATTAACACTCAAGTTCATATTATCTGAAATGGTAAAAATATGATAAAATTGAATTGATTTATAATGTGTGTTTAAGAAAATTAAGATTACATACACGTATTCCAATGAATAATGAAATGCTAAAATTGAAATTATCTTGCTTCCAAACCCAAGCGGCTGATAAACAGCAGCTGCAGTAATGAAAGACTGATAATACCAGAAACCAACCGCATGAGCTACGGGTGTATTCCTTTTTGCAAAAAGCTCCTCAAATTGATAAACCTGAAACAAATCTGAAATTGTTTGGTTGCAGCAATACTTCGACCAACCCTTGCATTCCCAGCCTTGACTACAAACTTTCTTTCCCTTAACAGTCTTCATCAAGACTTCTTTTGAAGAATCTCCATTCACAATAGCTAGAATCACCATTACAATAGCCAAAAACAAACCATTTTTATTTTTGCCTCCATTCTTTATCTGCAAGAGAAATTAACAAAATTATGAAGTGGGTGTGGTGTTTTGTTGAAGATTAAACGAACCCAGAACGATAAGAACATAATAAACAGCTGCAAATGAATGTCGGGGATCTGATAATTTAAAGAGAGAAAAATAGAACAAATTTAGAGAGAAATGGAAAATGAAAATGTAACTTACTGGAGACCTTGCTTTTCACAGATCTATTGTCGGCAGAGTGATGGGATTGAATTGATTTTGGCCCCCGCTTTTGCTACTTAATTTTCTTTTCTTTCGGTGAAATGTAATGGAGGAGAGAGCGTTAGATCAACTATCTCTTTCAGTGGGAATGGAAAAATAAGATAAAGGAGATGAACGGTGGATACGACGTTTAGTTGGGTAGAAGATGATCGAACTTTGATGGAACTTTATTGGGAAATTGGAAAGAGAAACCCACAGGTGGTAATTGAAGAAGCAGAAGAACCTTAAAATGAGAAACTGACCTCTGAGAAATAGATGGAGAAACTGACCTCTGAGAAACGGAATTAGTATCCACGGGATTCTGAGAAGCCTTGTCCTACCGTACATAATTCAAGTAAATAAATTGAGAAATTGGAAAAAGAAACTCACAGGTGGTAATTGAAGAAGCAGAAGAACCCTTAAAATGAGAAACTGACCTCTGAGAATTAGATGGAGAAACTGACCTCTGAGAAACGGAATTAGTATGCACGGGATTCTGAGAAGTCTTGTCCTGCTTCGAAGGAGTTGTAGTTGGCGATGGTTTTGGAGGGGATTTACCGCCTATTTAGGTTTCAGTTTCAGTTTCTGAGGTTGTGGTTTACTTTGGATGAAGAAAAGAAATCGCAAAAGCCAAGCGAAAAGGAATCGCAAAAGCCAAGCGAAGAAAAAGGAAACAATTAAGATTTTAAGAGCTGGGTCGGTGTATTTATGTAAGGATTGATTGATTTCAACCGAGTTGACTCAGCAAAATTGATTTCAATTGATTTCAATTGATTGAAATCAATTGCTTGTGCTGTATTTATATATATATATTGATATATACGGTCCGGATCCTGTAAGGGATCCCTTACTTTCTTAAAATGATGGATTTTTTTTTACTTTTTTTTAAAACAACTATAAAAAAATTTAATATTTTATGAAACTAAAATTTTTATATAATACAGTGTTTTGGATGTGATTTGGATACGTATAACAAAATAGGTATGTACAGTCTGTGCAGACTGTACATACATTTTTTGGTATAGGTATCCAAATTCCTCCCAAAATATTATATTATGGAAAAATTTCAGTTCCATAAAATATTAAATTTTTTTTTAATTGTTTTAAAAAAAACAAAAAAAAATCCTTCATTTTAAGAAAGTAAGGGATCCCTTACTTGATCATTTCTGTATATATATATATATATATATATATATATATATATATATATATATATATATATATATATATATCCTATGTTAATTTTATGACAATGTTAAATGAAATAAAATGTAATTTAATATTGAGTAAAATACAGTGACACCCCCTCTAGATAATCATAATAACACTCACCTCCCTTCTAGTTTCTTAAATAATAGTTAGTACCCCTGTAAGTTTTTAGGGTTGACAAAATAGATAAAGTTACATATTTATCCTTGTATTTTATCAAATTTTAATTACTAAATAATATATCTATCTAATAAAATATAAATGATTTTGAATTTCCCGCTCACTCAATAAATCATCTGGGCCGTTCAAAGTTTGAGATAAATCTCATCGTTCATCTATCTAATAAAATACAAATGATCAATAAATCATCTGGACCGTTCAAAGTTTGAGATAAATCCCACCGTCCATACAGTGCCGGAGGCACGGGACCTAGCTAGTATATATATATACGGTTATGATCAAGAGCATTCTCCTTAAATAACATTCCGCCTTAAATAGCATTTTGACATCAAAACGACGTAGTTTTGGAGGGACGCGGTGACATTTTTGTAAATACGCGGTGACATTGTATTTACAAAAATGTCACCGCGTCCCTCCAAAACTACGTCGTTTTGATGTCAGAATGCTATTTAAAGCGGAATGTTATTTAAGGAGAATGCTCTTAATCCTTACCGTATATATATATATGTGTGTGTGTGTGTGTGTGTGTGTGTGTGTTTAATTATCCTTTTTTAATATAATACATTTTAATTATAGTTTTATTTGTAATTAAAACTATCTCATTTAAATTATTGGTATCTTATAAAAAACTAATTTAATTTAATTAACACATATTTTTGGATAAGTGATACAAATATTAAAAATAATTAATTAAATTATTAATGAATCTATTCTAATTAGAGTGATTGAGTATATTGATAATTTAGTTTTTGGTGCTTAACAACAAAAAATATTATTTGAATTTTTAGTTTCATATTATAATTTTTATATGTTAAATTTTAGTGAGTATATATATAAAATTTGGATGTTTATGATTTTGATTACATTATTTTAGTATACAGTTAACGTTGTTTTTATACAATGTTAAATAAAAATATATAATTATATTTATTATTACCTCTATCTTGTAAAAAAAATCTTTTAATATATATATATTTTTTTTGAGTAACAACATTTGTCATTTTTACTATAAATAATTATGTTTAAGTGTGACTTATGTTTAGTTTAATATATGAGAAAAATAATTAATATAATTTTTAATACATTTTTATATGAGTAATAAGATTCGTTTAAATTGTAATAATAAGTTTGTTTACGTAAATTTTAATATTTGAAAGAAAGTATTATTATTTTATTGCGTTAATTTGTAATTTTTATGGGTATTAACATTATACTTTTTAATTACAAAAAAATATATTTGAATATGTAAGACCCCAAATAATTAATAAATGAAATTTAATTTCCTTTAATTATTATTTTGAATAGTAAGGGTTGATTTGAATAATGTAGATAGTTATGGGTAAAATACGCAAACATTTCAAAATAAGCTAGTGGTTATAAAATATTCATTGTTGTCGGGGAATATTCGTTTGGTCGTGGAATATTCGTACTGTCGGGGAATATTCGTACGACGGCGCAGCCATGTGTGGGCCCCATAACGGAAAGCGATTGGAGGAAGAAAACGACAAATATAGACTGTTTAAAAATAACGGCGTAGTTGTTACCGTTTACACTGTTGGAATACCCGGTGGTTAAAATACAGTAATACGCGTTGTTGCACAGTAGCACACGGTATTGCACAGTATTTTGAATTATTGATCCTTACGTAAGAAGGCACTACTCAATAATTTCTACAGGAGTTACTGTTCATTACTTTATTGATTCAATAATTGCTGCGTTGATATTTATATTATTATTGTTTCAATAATTGACATTGCACAGTATTTTCCATTATCAGATCAATAATTCATATTATTTGAATAATATTATCAGATAACATTATTGGCAATGTCTAGAAAGTTCTGTCAAGGAGAGGTTTGGTCATCTAATTGTGCGCCAGTAAGGAGAAATCCTTATTGGAAAGCCCCCTCTATCCTGGGAACGGCCTAGTTGTCAGTACTGTGATTCTGTAATATTATTTTTAATAATTAATTATTGATTATTATGATAAAGAAAATATTTATTTTATGTGGATATAGATGGAGAAAATTTTTAATGTGACAATTGTTGAAAATTAATATTTTATCTTTTTTTGATAAAATAATTTATTTAAATATATTATTTTAATAATATATTAACGATGATATTTTTACAATGAATGTGGGATATATGAATATATGAGGAGGTAGAGTATTTTTGTGGCATTAAATGTTTAACACATGTTTTGTGTGTCGGTAGACATAATCTTTGACCGAAAAATTGAGTATAGACTGTAAAATCACCCGTTTGTGGATTTCGGTCAATTTCTGTTTGGAATTTGGAAATATTTTCTTCTGCAAAGTTGTAGAGAATGGAATTTCCCATGGAAAGTCGCGAGATTCGAATTTTCTGACAAAGGAGCTATTTATTGTGATTATTGAAGTTTCGGGGTTCCGAAATAATTGATTTTTGGAAGTTTTAATTATTATTTTCAACAAAAACGTTTTTCAAAGGTTGGTGGGCATCTTTAACATGTGTTTGATGGCTAAAATCAGATTCCTTGGTGGTTGGCTTGAATGTTTTGTAAATATTAATATTATATTAATTTAGTCTCCTTTGGCGTTCTAACATTTTCCTATAAATAGAGGGCTAAGTTAGAATTGAAAATCACACCAGAAACAAAGTTTTCTCTTTTTCTCTCTCTATCTTATCGAGCGTATTCTTGTGAGTATACTTTGAGTGTTGCTATACGGTGCGAGTTTCTGTCAGCACTATACCGAAATTCAGTCAGAAGTACGGCTATTTTGAGGTAAGGGATGTTATTTTCTTCTTAAATGATATTATTTTCTTCAATATCATTATGCCGAAATATTGGTGAACGTTTTTATCAAATTTGGAACTTTTTGTGCCGGAGTTACTATTCACGTATACGGTACTATTCACGTATACGGCACTATTCACGAATACGGCACTATTCACAGAAAAAAATTATTTTTTTCTTTTCCTCCAAAATATCTATTGTGGATACTAGCTTTGATTGTATCCATGTTTTGATCATTCTTGAATTTTACACCACTATGATTATTTTTGAGGTATTTTTGGTCATGGATAGAACAAAGTACGAATCCTTAATCCTTAATCCTTGTCATTTTGTTTCACTGGATTCGCTTCTTGAAAAATATTTTTATCATCTTCAGTCTTAAAGGATGTTATTATTGAATATCTTTGGCTTGTAGTGCAAAGATGAATGATTTCTGATGAATATCTTTGGCCCGTAGTGCAAAGATGAACAGGTGTTTAGATGAACATGACCAACAGATGAATATCCTTGGCCTGTAGTGCAAGGATGAATATATGATTCAAGATGTGCATTGATTGATGTTACAGGGATAAAAAAATACTGTTGATGGACTGTTAAATTCATAGACATTAGTAGATTTCATCCTCTACGTAACTCTTCTATGAATTAATATTTTCCGCTGCGAATATTGATTTAAAACTTGTTGTCTATTGTATTCTATCAAATTTTTTCCTGTTGAAGACTAACGATAATTTGTTGTATATTATCTTAGTCATAATATTCTTTACTGAGCTAGTTGAGCTCACCCTTTTCCTTTTTGTTCCATTTTTCTTCTCAGGAGACGAGAATATAGCGGGTACGAGTCGGGGTATGAATTGATGGTCCTTGAGAGAGTTGTTTAGTAGTCCTCATCATTTTTGTAAAATAATATATCAATAATTGTATTGAGGACATAGTTGGGTATGTATATTGTCTAGATGACAATGTTTGTATTCAAACTCACAGTTTATGGGTTGTAAAAGTTGTGGTTGTTTCTGTACCATGTATTTGGCGACTCAAAATGGGTTGGATGGAATGGACCTATTTTGGGGGCGTCACAGTTGGTATCAGAGCTTAGGGATATGATCTCTGGCTGAGATCGGGGAATAGAACTAGGAGGGGAGAGACGAGTAATTCCTTCGCTAGTGTGTCCTACCTAAGCTTATTTGTTAGTTGGTCAGTATATAGGGATATTATGTGATATGTGATTTGCTTAATTAACCCTTGTTTTATGGCAGTATTTAAGAATGGCAACCGAGAATGTTAACAGTGGAGTTAATGAGACCGTGGAGATGCCTGTACTTACTAACGAGGAGAACGTGCAACAGGCTGGCAATGTTCCTCCTGTGAACAACACCACTGATCAGACGATGAACGACACAATGTTTAGAAGTTTTTTGCAGTTCATGCAAAATCAGACGAGGGAGACTCGTGTTCAAAATACAGGAGGAAATGATAACAATTCACGGGTTGTCACAGCCAAGCAGTTCAAAGAGTTGGGACCACCAGAATTTAAGGGAAAGCCAGATCCGATCATGGCGGAGACATGGGTCAAGTAAATTACCAAGATATTCGATGTCTTGGGATTTACGGAGGAACAGAAGGTTCCATTCGCCACCTTTATGTTCCGTGGCGAGGCAGACTAGTGGTGGGAGTCTGTGAAGCGTACCCATCCAGCCGCACTCAGCATGTCTTGGGAGACGTTTCAGAAACTATTTAATGACAAATACTTTCCTGAAAGTGTTCGTCATATGAAGGAAGTGGAGTTCATCAGATTAGAACAAAATAACATGACGGTGTCTCAGTACGAGGCAAAGTTTGCAGAGTTATCCAAGTTTGCACCTCATTTGGTGGAGAATGAGGAACGTATGACGCGGATGTTTCTGAGAGGTTTGAAACCCGGCATACGACAATATCTCATCTCTCATAAATTTTCTCTCTATTCAGATGTTGTTAACAGGGCTCAATTGTTGGAGCGAGATAACGAGTACGGTCAACCGAGGTACCACAATCAGGATCATACCGGAGATAGCAGTCAACAAAATAACGATATCCAGTGGAGAAAGAAAAAGACGGACAAAAATGGTAACCACTTTGGTGGTAATCATGGCCATGAAAATAGAAGAAGCGAGTCAGGAGGAGATTTTAAAAAGAGGAGATTTAACAACGACCATGTGAAGACGACAGTGCCGGCAGCAACTGGTTCTAAGGGAGGAGAAAGACCACCGGTCATATGCTACAAATGCAGGAAAGAGGGACATATCAGTCCAAACTGCCCACAACAGTTCAAGGTATGCTATAATTGTGGAAAGGAAGGACATATCGCTCGAGATTGTACGGTAGCAAAACCTAGTTCAGCAGGGACAGTGACTCAAAAGACTGTCCCAGAAAAGCCAAAGTCAATGGTTCCTGGAAGAGCGTTTGTTGTGACTGGTCAACATGCGAGGAACCCAAACGAGGTGATCACGGGTAAGCTATTTATAAATTCTTGCGAAGTTTATACCTTACTTGATACCGGTGCTACCCATTCATTTATCTCTCCTGCTTGCGCTCAACGTTTAAACTTGACTCCGGAGAAATTAGACTTTGACCTATCTGTGGAAACTCCGTTAGGAGAAACTTTTATCACATCCACTGTTTATAAATCTTGTTTCATTCAAGTTGGCACTATCACCTTACCTGTTGATCTTATCTCTTTAAAGATACTTGCTTTTGATGTGATTTTAGGGATTGATTGGTTAACTACTCATCATGCCAAAATTGATTGTTTTCGTAAGGTTGTTAGTTTTCATATTCCTAATCAACCTGTTGTTCAAATTCAGGCAACTAAACCATTAAAATCAATCACTATCATATCTAATCATAAAGCTATTCGTTTATTGAAAAACGGATGTCAAGCTTTCTTAGCCCATGTTATGGATTTGAATAAAGACACGTCAAAATTGAATAATATTCCTGTTGTTATTGACTTTCCTGACGTATTTCCTGAAGAACTTCCCGGTCTACCCCCAGAACGTGAAGTTGAATTCTTTATTGATCTTGAACCTGGTACAAAGCCCATTTCTAAAACCCCATATCGAATGGCTCCTATTGAACTTCAGGAGTTAAAAGTCCAACTACAGGAGTTATTGGACATCGGTTTCATTCGTCCTAGTACATCTCCTTGGGGTGCTCCTGTTTTATTCGTAAAGAAGAAAGACGGGAGTATGCGACTTTGTATTGACTATCGGGAATTGAACCATGTCACCATCAAGAATAGGTATCCTCTACCTCGTATTGATGACTTGTTTGACCAGTTGCAAGGAGCACAATTCTTTTCAAAAATCGATCTTCGATCTGGATATCATCAGCTGAAAATTAGAACTGAGGATATTCCAAAGACTGCCTTCAGAACTCGGTATGGGCATTATGAATTCTTAGTCATGTCTTTTGGATTGACTAATGCTCATGCTGCTTTCATGGATATGATGAACCGAGTATTCAAAGATTATTTGGATCAATTCGTTGTTGCCTTTATTGATGACATCCTCATATATTCCAAAAGCCGTGAAGATCATGAGCACCATTTGAAGCTGGTACTCCAAAGGCTTCGTGAAAACAAGTTATATGCTAAGTTGAAGAAATGCGAGTTCTGGC
Organism: Panax japonicus; assembly: GCA_020205505.1. Lineage (NCBI taxonomy): Eukaryota > Viridiplantae > Streptophyta > Magnoliopsida > Apiales > Araliaceae > Panax > Panax japonicus. The sequence goes on from JAINUV010000494.1 coordinate 176,525, forward strand.
TTGAGGAAGTAGCATTCCTTGGGCACGTGGTGTCAAAAAATGGAGTATCTGTTGACCCGACGAAGATTGAAGCAATACAAAGTTGGGAGCAACCGAAGTCGGTCACTGAAGTACGTAGCTTTTTGGGCTTAGCTGGTTATTATCGGAGATTCGTGGAAGGGTTTTCTCGAATTGTTACTCCATTAACTCAGCTAACTCGGAAGGATACAAAATTCGTATGGAGCGAGGAATGCGAGAAGAGTTTCCAAGAGCTTAAGAAGAGACTTATTTCGGCACCTGTTCTAACAATACCATCTGGTTCGGATGGATTTGTTATCTACAGCGATGCTTCAGGCAAAGGGTTAGGATGTGTTCTCATGCAACGTGGGAAAGTCATAGCCTATGCCTCGCGACAACTTAAAGAGTATGAGAGGAATTATCCTACTCATGATCTAGAGTTGGCAGCAGTCGTTTTCGCGCTAAAGATCTGGAGGCGCTATCTATACGGGGAGAAAGTGGAGATATATTCAGATCATAAAAGCCTCAAATATTTCTTCACTCAAAAAGAACTCAACATGCGGCAACGACGTTGGCTCGAGTTGTTGAAAGATTACGACCACACTATTCAATACCATCCTGGAAAAGCGAACGTGGTAGCTGACGCATTGAGTAAAAGATCATATGCAGGAATGAGTGCAATGATGTCAAGTATACGCATAGAGCCAACTTTAATAGAAAAAGTTAAGGTTGCTCAAGCCAGCGATCCGGAGCTGATGCATATGAAGACGAAAGTACAAGAAGGTGCCATTCCAGAAGCGAGAATTGATGAAGAAGGAATACTTCGAGTCCACTCCAGACTTTGTGTTCCTAACAATCCTGATTTGAAGTACAAGATCATGATGGAGGCACACAATACACCGTTTGCAATTCATCCTGGAAGTACCAAAATGTATCGTGACCTTCGACATACATTTTGGTGGAACAATATGAAAAGAGAGATTGCAAAGTTTATTTCAACGTGTTTAACTTGTCAACGTGTAAAGGCAGAGCATCAAGTGCCAAAGGGTCCATTGCAACCACTTGAGATTCCGAAATAGAAGTGGGAACACATTACTATGGATTTCGTTACGGGTCTTCCTACGGTTTCTCAAGGCATCAATGCTATTTGGGTTATTGTTGATAGATTAACCAAGTCTGCTCATTTCTTGCCGATACGAGAGACTTATTCCCTTGAACGTCTTGCTCAAATGTACGTAAATGAGATTGTAAGATTGCATGGCATGCCAGTATCCATAGTTTCGGATCGTGACCCAAGATTTACTTCAAGATTTTGGGTTAGCTTGCAAAAAGCTATGGGTACGGAGTTACGATTCAGTTCGGCATACCATCCTCAAACGGACGGACAATCAGAGAGGACTATTCAAACTCTTGAAGATTTATTAAGACTCTGTGTCCTAGACTTCAAGGGCAGTTGGGATAAATATTTACCATTGGTGGAATTCTCCTACAACAACAGTTATCAGGCAAGCATTGGTGTGGCCCCATTTGAAGCATTGTATGGACGAAAGTGTCGCTCTCCAGTATGTTGGGACGAGGTGGGTGAAGCAACATTGTTGGGACCCGAGTTAGTACGTATGACTACAGAGAATATCCAAACGATTCGACAACGTATACAAACAGCACAAGATCGACAAAAGAGTTATGCGGATCTTCATCGAAAGGACATAGAATTTAGTGTTGGGGATCATGTATTGTTGCGTGTTTCCCCATGGAAGGGAGTTACAAGATTCGGGAAGAGAGGAAAGCTTAATCCACGATTTATTGGTCCATTTCAAATTCTTGATCGAGTAGGTAATGTAGCCTATAGACTCGCGTTACCTCCAAGTATGTCTCGTGTTCATAATGTTTTTCATATATCTGTGCTTCGTAAATATGTGAAAGACCCGAACCACGTCATTGAGTTAGAACCGGACGAGATAGCCGAAGATTTAACGTATGAGGAGGTACCTGTCAAGATCTTGGATAGGAAGGAGCATGTCCTACGCACGAAGGTAATACCACAAGTTAAAGTTTTGTGGAGGAATCATGCTATAGAGGAAATGACCTGGGAGTTGGAAACGGAAATGAAAGCGAGGTATCCTCACCTTTTCGAAACACCAGGTACGTATGTCAATTTCGAGGACGAAATTTCATAAGGAGGGGAGGTTGTAAGACCCCAAATAATTAATAAATGAAATTTAATTTCCTTTAATTATTATTTTGAATAGTAAGGGTTGATTTGAATAATGTGGATAGTTATGGGTAAAATACGCAAACATTTCAAAATAAGCAAGTGGTTATAAAATATTCATTGTTGTCGGGGAATATTCGTTTGGTCGTGGAATATTCGTACTGTCGGGGAATATTCGTACGACGGCGCAGCCATGTGTGGGCCCCATAACGGAAAGCGATTGGAGGAAGAAAATGACAAATATAAGCTGTTTAAAAATAACGGCGTAGTTGTTACCGTTTACACTGTTGGAATACCCGGTGGTTAAAATACAGTAATACGCGTTGTTGCACAGTGGCACACGGTATTGCACAGTATTTTGAATTATTGATCCTTACGTAAGAAGGCACTACTCAATAATTGCTACAGGAGTTACTGTTCATTACTTTATTGATTCAATAATTGCTGCGTTGATATTTATATTTTTATTGTTTGTCATTGCACAGTATTTTCCATTATCAGATCAATAATTCATATTATTTGAATAATATTATCAGATAACATTATTGGCAATGTCTAGAAAGTTCTGTCAAGGAGAGGTTTGGTCATCTAATTGCGCGTCAGTAAGGAGAAATCCTTATTGGAAAGCCCCCTCAATCCTGGGAACAGCCTGGTTGTCAGTACTGTGATTCTGTAATATTATTTTTAATAATTAATTATTGATTATTATGATAAAGAAAATATTTATTTATGTGGATATAGATGGAGAAAAAAATTTAATGTAACAATTGTTGAAAATTAATATTTTATCGTTTTCTGATAAAATAATTCATTTAAATATATTATTTTAATAATATATTAACGGTGATATTTTTATAATGAATGTGGGATATATGAGTATATGAGGAGGTAGAGTATTTTTGTGGCATTAAATATTTAACACATGTTTTGTGTGTCGGTGGACAGAATTTTTGACCGAAAATTGAGTATAGACTGTAAAATCGTCCGTTTGTGAATTTCGGTCAATTTCTATTTGGAATTTGGAAAAATTTTCTTCTGCAAAGTTGTAGAGAATGGAATTTCCCATGGAAAGTCGCGAGATTCGAATTATCTAAGAAAGGAGCTATTTATTGTGAATTATTGAAGTTCCGGAGTTCCAAAATAATTGATTTTTGGAAGTTTTAATTATTATTATCAACAAAAATGTTTTTCAAAGGTTGGTGGGCATCTTTAACATGTGTTTGATGGCTAAAATCAGATTCCTTGGTGGTTGGCTTGAATGTTTTGTAAATATTAATATTATATTAATTTAGTCTCCTTTGGCGTTCTAACATTTTTCTATAAATAGAGGGCTAGGTTAGAATTGAAAATCACACCAGAAACAAAGTTTTCTCTCTTTCTCTCTCTATATTATCGAGCGTATTCTTGTGAGTATACTTTGAGTGTTGCTATACGGTGCGAGTTTCTGTCAGCACTATACCGAAATTCAGTCAGAAGTACGGCTATTTTGAGGTAAGGGATGTTATTTTCTTCTTAAATGATATTATTTTCTTCAATATCATTATGCCGAAATATTGGTGAACGTTTTTATCAAATTTGGAACTTTTTGTGCCGGAGTTACTATTCACGTATACGGTACTATTCACGTATACGGCACTATTCACGAATACGGCACTATTCACAGAAAAAATTATTTTTTTCTTTTCGTCCAAAATATCTATTGTGGATACTAGCTTTGATTGTATCCATGTTTTGATCATTCTTGAATTTTACACCACTATGATTATTTTTGAGGTATTTTTGGTCATGGATAGAACAAAGTACGAATCCTTAATCCTTAATCATTGTCATTTTGTTTCACTGGATTCGCTTCTTTAAAAATATTTTTATCATCTTCAGTCTTAAAGGATGTTATTATTGAATATCTTTGGCTTGTAGTGCAAAGATGAATGATTTCTGATGAATATCTTTGGCCCGTAGTGCAAAGATGAACAGGTGTTTAGATGAACATGACCAACAGATGAATATCCTTGGCCTGTAGTGCAAGGATGAATATATGATTCAAGATGTGCATTGATTGATGTTACAGGGATAAAAAAATACTGTTGATGGACTGTTAAATTCATAGACATTAGTAGATTTCATCCTCTACGTAACTCTTCTATGAATTAATATTTTCCGCTGCGAATATTGATTTAAAACTTGTTGTCTATTGTATTCTATCAGATTTTTCCCTGTTGAAGACTAACGATAATTTGTTGTATATTATCTTAGTCATAATATTCTTTACTGAGCTAGTTGAGCTCACCCTTTTCCTTTTTTGTTCCATTTTTCTTCTCAGGAGACGAGAATATAGCGGGTACGAGTCGGGGTATGAATTGATGGTCCTTGAGAGAGTTGTTTAGTAGTCCTCACCATTTTTGTAAAATAATATATCAATAATTGTATTGAGGACATAGTTGGGTATGTATATTGTCTAGATGACAATGTTTGTATTCAAACTCACAGTTTATGGGTTGTAAAAGTTGTGGTTGTTTCTGTACCATGTATTTGGCGACTCAAAATGGGTTGGATGGAATGGACCTATTTTGGGGGCGTCACAACTTACCAGCAGCTAGCTAGCAAGAAACTTGGAAATATCTAAAGCTGGATCTTAGTTTACCCAAACAGACACTCACATGCTCTCAGTGCAACCCTAATGCTTAGAGGAAAATACATTAATTCAATTCTACTCAAGTTGATTAGAGAAAAAAGGAAAATAGCACAATAAAAACATGGATTGTCCCAATTTAAATCACTTAATTTTATCAGCTATAAGAAAATGTTGCCCAGTAATTGAGCAATTGTGGTCCAACCCATAAAAATTTCATATAAAGTAATAGTAACAGCAAAATTCAAGGGTTGGTGGAAGGTTGAATTTTCAATGGGCAGAGCAATTAATGGAGAGAGGACCGGTTGTTGACCAACAATAGGATGCATGTATACCACCTATAAATAAGTTGCATACGTGTTAATTAATTACACAATTAAAATGGGGCAGTCATCAGTACTACAAAAATAGAGAAGCATGCCATATTTTGTAAGAGAGAAGAAAGAATTTCAATTCAGAAAAACCAGCAATGGAGCTGATCAAACATTCAAACTAGCTTATGTATATTGTAATGTTAAATGCTTTTCTCACCAGCCAAAGTGCATGAAGGACCACAAAATCAAAATAAGTGGGCAACAAAATCAATCTATTGTAATGTAATGTAATGTTCAATGCTTTTCTGGAGTAATAAGCTAGTTTTGAAAAAGGACCACAAAATCAAAGTAAATGGACCACAAATGCTTTTGGAGTATAATGTAATGTTCAATGCTTTTTTGGAGTGTAAGCTAGTTTTGAAAAAGCATTGCTGGTTTTGTGGTCCTTCATGCACTTTGCTCCTTCAAAACTAGCAATGGAGCATTGCTGGTTTTGTGGTCTTCTCAAAAAAGCATTGAAATTCTTTTCAAAACTAGCAATGGATTATAATGTAATGTTCAATGCTTTTCTCACCAGCCAAAGTGCATGAAGGACCACAAAATCAAAGTAAGTGGGCAACAAAATCAATCTAATCTCTCTTCAACATGACTTGGATGCGCATTTTCGTCCAAGACATACATATATGGGCACAAGGATTTAGCTCAGAACTTAAAAAAAATCGATTTTTTCTTTGACAATGAAACAAAAGTAAAAAGTTTTAAAATCAAGATTTCCGCGGTAAAAAATATACTTCATTTAATTCAAAGTATTATAAGATTACTTGACTTGGTATATTTTGGAATAGAGGTAGTAGTACTGATTGTAATATATACACAAGGAAAGTTTTCATAAAGGCATAAAAAATCAAGACAAGAAACTATTTAAATGAACTTGAAAGGGAATGGATCCAATATGACAGCTAGAGGCACCTTCATTATTATCTGTAATGTAAAATAAAATCCAAAATGACCCTCAAAAAAAGAAAAGAAAAAGAGAGATGTAGACATCTAGTAGTAGTTTTTTTGTTAAAGAGTCCAAAAGTACTTAGTCCAGATCAAACACAATATGGCCCATTTCACTCACCCTATTCTGAAAGCTATAAACTTTCATTTCAAACAAAGTGGCAGAATGAGGAGAGGAGGTGGGGTTTGGGTTTGGGTGTCCTTTGGCACTAATTGAATTGTCCACTTCTGGAGTCCCTCCTAATTGCATCCATGTGACATTCAAATCCATTTGCTAGTTTGAAAACAACAGGTGAATCCCTTTACAAATTCTAGTTCTTGAAATTTGTGGCTCTTTCAAATTCAATTCCCTTTAGTCACTTATAATAATTCTTGTTGCTCTTGACCTATGTTACATAAAAATTTAATTTACTTTGCCCTAAACTACTTGTGTTTGACACTCAATATTCAGAGAAGGATATATATTAGTACTAAACACTTCATTACAATGCTAAAAATTGACAAATTAAATTGAGAAGTACCCGCGTTGGACTGCTCTCAAAAATACTTCTACCAGACACTCCATCAAATCTGTGTAACGTAGCTCTTAACTTACCAGCAGCTAGCTAGCAAGAAACTTGGAAATATCTAAAAGCTGGATCTAGTTTACCCAAACAGACACTCACATGCTCTCAGTGCAACCCATACAATCTACTCAAGTTGATTAGAGAAAAAAGGAAAAATAGCAGTATAAAAACATGGATGTCCCAATTTAAATCCACTTAATTTTTATCAGCTACAAGAAATGTTGCCAGTATGAGAATTGTGGTCCAACCTCATAAAAATTTCAGATAAAGTAACAGTAACAGTAAATCAAGGGTTGGTGGGAAGGTTTGAATTTTCAATGGGCAGGGCAATTAATGGAGAGAGGACCGATTGTTGCCCAACAATAGGATGCATGTATACCACCTATAATAAGCTGCATAAGTGTTAATTAATTTCACAATTAAAATGGGGCAGTCATCAGTACTACAACAATAGAGAAGCATGCCATATTTTGTAAGAGAGAAGAAAGATTTTCAATTCAGAAAAACCAGCCAATGGAGCTGATCAACATTCAAAACTAGCTTATGTATATGTAATGTTCAATGCTTTTCTCACCAGCCAAAGTGCATGAAGTGACCACAAAATCAAAGTAAGTGGGCAACAAAATCAATCTAATGTAATGTAATGTAATGTACAATGCTTTTCTGGAGTATAAGCTAGTTTTGAAAAAGGACCACAAAATCAAAGTAAGTGGACCACAAAATGCTTTGGAGTATTATGTAATGTTCAATGCTTTTCTGGAGTATAAGCTAGTTTTGAAAAAGCATTGCTGGTTTTGGGTCCTTCATGCACTTTGCTCCTTCAAAACTAGCAATGGAGCATTGCTGGGTTTTGTGGTCTTTTCAAAAAAGCATTGAAATTCTTTTTCAAAACTAGCAATGAGTATAATGTAATGTTCAATGTTTTTTTTCACCATCCAAAGTGCATGGAGGACCACAAAATCAAAGTAAATGGACAACAAAATCAATCTATTCTCTCTTCAACATGACTTGGATGCGCATATTTCGTCAAGACATGCAATATATAGCACAAGGATTTATCTCAAACTTAAAAAAATAATCCAATTTTTTCTTTGACAATGAAACAAAAGCAAAAAGTTTTTAAATCAAGATTTCCGTGGTAAAAAAAAATACTTCATTTAATTCAAAGTATTATAAGATTACTTGACTTGATATATTTTGGAATAGAGGTAGTAGTACTGATTGTAATATATACACAAGGAAAGTTTTCATAAAGCATAAAAAATCAAGACAAGAACCTATTTAAATGAACTTAAAGGGAATGGAATCCAATATGATAGCTAGAGGCACCTTCAATATTATCTGTAATGTAAAATAAAATCCAAAAATGACCCTAAAAAAAGAGAAGAAAACGAGAGATGTAGACATCTAGTAGTAGTTTTTTTGGTTAAAACAGTCCAAAAGTACTTAGTCCAGATCAAACACAATATGCCCATTTCACTAACCCTATTCTGAAAGCTATAAACTTTCATTCAAACAAGGTAGCAGAATGAGGAGAGGAGGTGGGTTTTGGGTTTGGGTGTCCTTTGGCACTAATTCAATTGTCCACTTCTAGAGTCCCTCCTAATTGCATCCATGTGAACATTCAAAATCCATTTGCTAGTTTGAAAACACAGGTGAATCCCTTTACAAATTCTAGTTCTTGAAATTTGTGGCTCTTTCAAATTCAATTCCCTTAGTCACTTATAATAATTCTTGATGCTCTTGACCTATGTTACATAAAATTTAATTTACTTTGCCCTAAACTACTTGTGTTTGACACTCAATATTTAGAGAAGGATATATTAGTACTAAACACTTCATTGTAATGCTTAAAATTGACAAATTAAATTGAGAAGTACCCGCGTTGGACTCTTCAAAATACTTCTACCAGACACTCCCATCAAATCTGTGTAACGTAGCTCTTAACTTACCAGCAGCTAGCTAGCAAGAAACTTGGACAATATCTAAAAGCTGGATCTTAGTTAACCCAAACAGACACTCACATGCTCTCAGTGCAACCCTACTGCTTAGAGGAACAATACATTAATTCAATTCTACTCCAAGTTGATTAGAGAAAAAAAGGAAAAATAGCAGTATAAAAACATGGATGTCCCAATTTAAATCACTTAATTTTTATCAGCTACAAGAAATGTTTCCAGTATTGAGGAATTGTGGTCCAACCCATAAAATTTCGATAAAGTAACAGTAACACAAAATTCAAGGGTGGTGGAAGGTTTGAATTTTCAATGGGCAGGGCAATTAATGGAGAGAGGACCAGGTTGTTGACCAATAATAGGATGCATGTATACCACCTATAAATAAGATGGATAAGTGTTAATTAATTACACAATTAAAAATGGGGCAGTCATCAGTACTACAAATAGAGAAGCATGCCCATATTTTGTAAGAGAGAAGAAAGAATTTCAATTCAGAAAAACCAGCAATGGAGCTGATCAACATTCAAAACTAGCTTATGTATATTTTAATGTTCAATGCTTTTCTCACCAGCCAAAGTGCATGAAGGGACCACAAAATCAAAGTAAGTGGGCAACAAAATCAATCTAATGTAATGTAATGTAATAGTTCAATGCTTTTCTGGAGTAATAAGCTAGTTTTGAAAATGACCACAAACCATCAAAGTACAATGGACCACAAATGCTTTTGGAGTATAATGTAATGTTCAATGCTTTTCTGGAGTATAAGCTAGTTTTGAAAAAGCATTGCTGGTTTTGTGGTCCTTCATGCACTTTGCTCCTTCAAAACTAGCAATGGAGCATTGCTGGTTTTGTGGTCTTTTCAAAAAAGCATTGAAATTCTTTTCAAAACTAGCAATGGAGTATAATGTAATGTTCAATGCTTTTTTTCACCAGCCAAAGTGCATGAAGGACCAAAAATCATAGTAAGTGGGCAATAAATCAATGTAATGTAATGTTCAATGCTTTTCTGGAGTATAAGCTAGTTTTGAAAAAGGACCACAAAATCAAAGTAAGTGGACCACAAATTCTTTTGGAGTATAATGTAATGCTCAATGCATTTCTGGAGTATAAGCTAGTTTTGAAAAAGCATTCCTGGTTTTGTGGTCCTTCATGCACTTTGTTCCTTCAAAACTAGCAATGGAGCATTGCTGGTTTTGTGGTCTTTTCAAAAAAGCATTGAAATTCTTTTCAAAACTAGCAATGGAGTATAATATAATGTTCAATGCTTTTCTCACTAGCCAAAGTGCGTGAAGGACTACAAAATCAAAGTAAGTGGGCAACAAAATCAATCTATTCTCTTTTCAACATGACTTAGATGCGCATTTTCGTCCAAGACATGCATATATGGGCACAAGGATTTAGCTCAGAACTTAAAAAAAATCTATTTTTTCTTTGATAATGAAACAAAAGCAAAATGTTTTTAAAATCAAGATTTTCGCGGTAAAAAAAAATACTTCATTTAATTCAAAGTATTATAAGATTACTTGACTTGGTATATTTTGGAATAGAGGTAGTAGTACTGATTGTATATATACACAAGGAAAGTGTTCATAAAGGCATAAAAAATCAAGACAAGAAACTATTAAATGAACTTGAAAGGGAATTGATCCAATATGACAGCTAGAGGCACCTTCATTATTATCTGTAATGTAAAATAAAATCCAAAAATGACCCTCAAAAAAAGAAAAGAAAAGGAGAGACGTAGACATCTAATAGTAGTTTTTTTGTTAAAGAGTCCAAAAGTACTTAGTCCAGATCAAACACAATATGGCCCATTTCACACACCTTATTCTGAAGCTATAAACTTTCATTTCAAACAAGGTGCAGAATGAGGAGAGGAGGTGGGGTTTGGGTTTGGGTGTCCTTTGCACTAATTGAATTGTCCAATTCTGGAGTCCCTCCTAATTCCATCCATGTGACATTCAAAATCCATTTGCTAGGTTTGAAAACCACAGGTGAATCCCTTACAAATTCTAGTTCTTGAAATTTGTGGCTCTTTCAAATTCAATTCCTTTTAGTCACTTATAATAATTCTTGATGCTCTTTACCTATGTTACATAAAAATTTAATTACTTTGCCCTAAACTACTTGTGTTTGACACTTAATATTCAGAGAAGGATATATATTAGTACAAACACTTCATTTGTAATGCTAAAAATTGACAAATTAAATTGAGAAGTACCCACGTTGGACTCTTCAAATACTTCTACCAGACACTCCATCAAATCTGTGTACGTAGCTCTTAACTTACCAGCAGCTAGCTAGCAAGAAACTTGGAAATATCTAAAAGCTGGATCTTAGTTTACCCAAACAGACACTCACATGCTCTCAGTGCAACCCTACTGCTTAGAGGGAAAATACATTAATTTCAATTCTACTCAAGTTGATTAGAGAAAAAAGGAAAAATAGCAGTATAAAAACATGGATGTCCCAATTTAACTCACTTAATTTTATCAGCTACAAGACAAATGTTGCCAGTATTGAGGAATTGTGGGTCCAACCCAATAAAATTTTAGATAAAGTAACAGTAAACAGCAAAATTCAAGGGTTGTAGAAGGTTGAATTTTCAATAGGCAGGGCAATTAATGGAGAGAGGACCGGTTGTTGACCAACAATAGATGCATGTATACCACCTATAAATAGCTGCATAAGTGTTAATTAATTACACAATTAAAAATGGGGCAGTCATCAGTACTACAAATAGAGAAGCATGCCATATTTTGTAAGAGATAAAAAGAATTTCAATTCAGAAAAACCAGTAATGGAGTTGATCAACATTCCAAAACTAGCTTATGTATAATGTAATGTTCATGCTTTTCTCACCAGCCAAAGTGCATGAAGGACCACAAAATCAAAGTAAGTGGCAACAAAATCAATCTAATGTATGTAATGTAAGTTCAATGCTTTTTGGAGTATAAGCTAGTTTTGAAAAAGGAAACAAAATCAAAGTAAGTGGACCACAAAATGCTTTTGGAGTAAATGTAATGTTCAATGCTTTTTCTGGAGTATAAGCTAGTTTTGAAAAAAGCATTGCTGGTTTTGTGGTCCTTCAGCACTTTGCTCCTTCAAACTAGCAATGGAGCATTGTGGTCTTTTAAAAAAGCATTGAAATTCTTTTCAAAACTAGCAATAGAGTATAATGTAATGTTCAATGCTTTTCTCACCACCAAAGTGCCTGAAGTACCACAAAATCAAAGTAATGGGGCAACTAAATCAATCTATTCTCTCTTCAACATGACTTGGATGCGCATTTTCGTCCAAGTCATGCATATATGGGCACAAGGATTTAGCTCATAACTTCAAAAAAAATCCATTTTTTCTTTGATAATGAAACAAATAAAAAGTTTTAAAATCAAGATTTTCGCGGTAAAAAAAAAGTACTTCATTTAATTCAAAGTATTATAAGATTACTTGACTTGTAATTTTGGAATAGAGGTAGCAGTACTGATTGTAATATAAGTACACAAGAAGTTTTCATAAAGGCATAAAAAATCAAGACAAGAAACTATTTAAGAACTTGAAAGGGAAGGATCCAATATGAAAGCTAGAGGCACCTTCATTATTATCTGTAATGTAAAATAAAATCCAAAATGACCCTCAAAAAAAGAAAAGAAAAAGAGAGATGTAGACATCTAGTAGTAGTTTTTTTTGTTAAAGAGTCTAAAAGTACTTAGTCCAGATCAAACAATATGGCCCATTTCACTCACCCTATTCTGAAGCTATAAACTTTCATTTCAAACAAGGTGGCAGAATGAGGAGAGGAGGTGGGGTTTGGGTTTGGGGTCCTTTTGCACTAATTGAATTGTCCACTTCTGGAGTCCCTCCTAATTGCATCCATGTGACATTCAAAATCCATTTGCTAGTTTGAAAACAACAGGTGAATCCCTTTACAATTCTAGTTCTTGAAATTTTGCTCTTTCAAATTCAATTCCCTTTAGTCACTTATAATAATTCTTGATGCTCTTGACCTATGTTACATAAAAATTTAATTACGTTCCCTAAACTACTTGTGTTTGACACTTAATATTCAGAAAGGATATATATTAGTACAAAACACTTCATTGTAATGCTAAAAATTGACAAATTAAATTGAGAAGTACCCACGTTGGACTCTTCAAAATACTTCTACCAGACACTCCATCAAATCTGTGTAACG